>MU158835.1:433201-540938 GCA_015888305.1 Antheraea pernyi | reverse complement strand
CTCACAAAATATTACATAAATCTATAATAACCCACAAGTTCAGGACAGTGTGAAGCATCTTTACAGATGTGCACATATTGCGCCATATTTTATTTCCCCACTATCTTAATAAAATAATTTAGAAAGAAAATTATAATTTAACATAAATTCAACATGCATATAATTTAAACAAATCTGAGCGATATTTACTGAATGAGCAATTAAAGACGTCAATATCATCGTTATTAATGTCATTTATACAACTGTTTCATACGATTGAGAGGCGAACAGATGTTTGTTCGTAAAAACATTTTGGGGAAAAACAGTCTAAATCGGGTATCGTGGAACCTTTCTAGGAACATTTAAGTTTAGTTCATTTAATACGTCCGGGACCACAATAACTCCATTAGCAAGTTTATACTATAAGAGAAGATCTTTCGACGACTTTCTAACGATATTAATTTAAAGTGTTTTAATCAAGTATTGTAGTTTGCACGATAGTGACAGCTCTGGTCTCGGCGCGCAAGAAATTTAGTAAAATTACGTCGAATACGCTCTAAACGATTAACATGAATATTATAATAAGGATTCCAAATGTTTGATCCGTATTCTAGAACGCTTCTTACCAAAGTTTTATAAAGATGTATTATTGTTAAATTAAGGGTAGTGTGTTTGAGGTCGATGAACTTCACCACTGATATCATAATTGTTATTAAGATTTACGTTTCTCTTTTATGCTTCGTAGTCCGGTGAAGCTGTTAAGACCGTGCTAGGTCAATAGCATAGTCAGTTCGAAAAAAGAAAAAACTTTTATGCTTCAGCTTACGACTACAATCTCACTCGGTGTTAAATGACGGTGTGGTCCAAGATCATAAAAACGCTAAACGTAGAGGGACTGGCTCCCAAATGTAGCTGCCAGAACACACATGTTAAGTATTTGGCGACTGAATTTCAACGTGAGAATGATAGCTAGCCAGGTGAGCTTAGAAAAAGCCACGATGGTATTGTTTAATTTTGTTTTTATATCATAACTGGCAAACGAACAGTTGGGCCACCTGATATTAAGTGATCACCACCGAACATTGACACTAACAACGCCAGAGGAGTCGCAAGTGCGTTGCCACCCTTTGGGGAAAGGGTTAGGAGAGGGAGAGGAGAGGCGAGGTGAGCCTCCGGCGCTCTCACTGACCGAACGAAACGCAACAATGCAAGCACTGTTACGTCTGTTTTCTATGAGAGGGTGGTACTACCCCGGGTGAGCCGACCTATTCATGCTGAAACCAGTAATAGTTTCAGCGGGGCTCTACCACCAGTAAAATGTTTACCATCACCGAATTTTTCAACTTATTCGCAAGGATTTGAACGTATGGCGATCGACACGGTGTCCGAACACGGTTGCCACAACCATTATCGTCTAGTATTGTATAATGAAGTTGCGAGCAGTTGCAAGTAAACGTAGTATTTGTTTCTTTTCGTTAAATCTTGCGATAAAAGAGGCTGTCTTCGGTATTTAATCTCCTTGTACGTATAATTTATAGAATAATCAATTTCATCAATATAAATAAGTGTGAAATTACGTGGGGGTGTTCATTGGACCATGAAGGTTTGACCCTGGAGCGCGTTGGAAAGGTTACCGCCCACTGACACGCGTTTAATATAAATAGTACTGATTTCTTATATATCTTCTATCTATTTTAATTAAAAACATAGGTCTGTAGGTCATGCGCGTACCACTCAAAAACTACTGAATAGATTTCGATCAATTTTGTGAATTTTACATCTTAGACACAATTATTGTTTTTTTTTTTTGGCAGCCATGCTTCTAGTAGATTATTACTGCTATTTTGGAGTGGGTTATGTATGATATTACAAGTTTCTTGCGATAATTTCAAAGTTCTAATAAGATGGTGGCACCTTTGTTAGAACTTTCCAGGGAGTTTTTGTGGCAAGTCAGAATCCATGCCCTGTAGTATTATTTTCCATCCACATCAATTGTGCACAATAACCAAAGTATATTACGTAATACACCACCAATTTTACAAAATATAAGAGTCAAATAACACAAAATCATTACATAGTATAAAACAAAGTCCTCTACTGCGTCTGTCTGTCTGTCTGTTCGCGATAAACTCAAAAACTACTTAACGGATGTTCATGCGGTTTTCATCAATGGATAGAGTGATTCATGGGGAATGTTTTGATATATAATTTATCAACGATTTTTTTTTTATGAACAAGTTGGGACAATGTCTGCCGTGCCCGCTAGTTATGAATAAAATATAAAGATTCCAAGGACATTCCAAGATCCCGCCAAAAACTGCCTTCTTAGACACTTGATCCCCGTTTAAAAAGAATGAATAAATGAAAAGAATTATCACGACAGCTTCAGTTAATATAAAGTCACTGAAATAGCGACGATTTTTATAAATGTTACGAGTTCAGCGATTTGTTTTTTGTTGTCGCGGAGAAGTGGTGCAAGAGGTGTGGTGCTTATGTCTTTTCCTCTGCAGATAAATCTATACTTATATTATAAAGTTTAAGAGTTTGGTTGAACGCGCTAATATCAGGAACTACAGAGATTTGATAAATTCTTTCGATGTTAGATAGCATAACCCTGCTGAATAACGAACGAGGCAATGGCGAAAGCGGGGTGGTAGGCTTTTGCAGCCTGACTGGGTCGCAACCACCATGTATACGGCGAAAAAGCCCGTCATAGTGATTCGCTTCGGGATCAGCCTGTGCATGTTTTTTGCAGCTTTTTGCAGGCCGGTATGACAGCGGTAACCAGCGATGGATAGTGTGTCACTCGGTGGTTTCCATTGTTTTTGGACTGTACTGTGCTTACCATCAGGCATGGTGCAGTCATTTTGCCGTAGTACTAGAAAAATAAAAAAACATGTATCGTGGAAGTCTACAGGTTATATATCAGCACACTAAGACCAATAGTTGCGAAGCACCAATGAAGAAAGTATCAAAATCGTTATTTTTTCCTTTTGATAGCTGCCGCTGGTGTGTTAGCGTTAGCCCAAAGTAACTATTCCACGTGGACGAAGTCGCGAGAATTGCTATTTTATATTGTTAAATAATTGATGAAGTTGCGGTTATCTACCAAATAATAATACTTTTTTTATATTCTGACCTCAAATGCAAATTTGACATTCATTTTGTAAAGCTTTTGGAATTATTTCTTTGCAATTCAATTTTATATATAATCCACGTAGTAGTAGTATTTATATTTTGTTGGTTGTACAATTTGTTCGCGTATCTTATACTGTATATTCTGAACTATGTATTTATGTAATACATACAAGTAACATACTTTTATGTGACATATTTTATCTAATCAGTATAAAAAAATATGAACAAATAATATACATAACATGGTTTCAGTATTTTAAGAGATGTGATTATTTTCTCCTCTATGCATGGTTACATATATTTGAAGACAACAGTTAAGGTAACTTATGTTTCGAGAGCTGACACGCACGATTTCTCTTTTATAAAATAAAATTTCTATTAATTTAATAAGGATAAGTTAACGCGTAACTCACTAAAAATCTATAAATATATTTAAAATCGAAGTGTTTCTAGCCTATCCGACGATCAAACACTCCGTATACGTCTGAGTCGACTTTGATGAGTTTTTACTAGTAGATAAAAGTGAGTGTGCACAGGAATTACTTAATTCCACCGTCCCCATTCCATCAGAGGACGACCAGACGCCGTGAGGGTTTCCACCCTTATGTAGTTGATATTCCTGAGATTCGTACGAAGCGATTTGCTTCCACATTTATTATACGTACGGCTAGGGTCTGGAATTCCCTCCCGGCGTCTGTCATCCCGTCATCATACAACTTGGGAATGTTCAAGAGTAGAGTGAATAGGCGTTTAGCAGGTAAGCGCTATCCATCGTCGGCTTCATCGCCACTTACCATCAGGTGAGATTGTGGCCAAGCGCGTACCTGTAAGACATTAAAAAAAAGATGTTTATGTATATTAATGTGTTCCATAGAGGCTAAGTGGTAATAATAACAGTGACCAGAGTTAACTTTTAATCGGTAAAAAAAAGAACACAATTACTTCGCATGAAATAATGGAAACTTTTTAACGTTAAATAAAATTATACACTTGGTATTATTGAAAATTTATCGTCATTTGTTTTAAAGAAATTTAGTAAATTTAAACAGTTCACAAGAACTCGAACAAATATAATTATCAGCTAGATAAGAATTTTCTGAAAACTCCACGTTTCAATGGTCGCATACTTTATGAATAGTTTGGACGCTTAAACATATTACGTAAGCGTTTTAAAATTGTTTATAGTTGTATTAAATTAAATTGTTTATATCGTCTCGGTGTGATAAGACTGACGCTGAAGCACGGTCTCTGCCGCAGCTTCATTAAGAAGCATAAAAAAAGAACTTCCCCTCTCGAGGTGAGGGTTCCCTGTTCGACCACCTACGGGGACCCAAGCGCGTGACCAGGTTTAGAGGAGTACATGCTCGCCGCTAACCCTCAAATCTGGCCCATATATGCGCACAGGCGGCCCAGGGGTTTTTAGTCGGTAGGAGTCCGACATAAGTCGGCAGTGGGAGGTGTATCCAATGCAGGATATTCCCCTGGTAAAAAAAGGTAATTGTGTGTGACTGGCAACCATTACACACCATGTATAACAGCCACAACAGTGGCTTGGTCAAACGTCGCATTCAGGAATCAGCAATACTGTTATCATCTACCTCCCTTACCGCTACAATACATCTGAGCCGTGACCGGAACATTAACACTAGCGCCACCCTATTAGACATTTCGGCCTATAAAAGGTAAGGTATCAAACATAGATCCGTTCCCTCGGCGTGGAGCCCTCGAGTACGCTGTTCGTGCGAATACAGTGACACACAAATTTTTCTACACTGCAACAACATTACACATATCACGTCCACACACGTGCTCGCGCATACGCTTAAACATAAAAGTGGAAGGTTTTATTTTTCCCTTATCTAACTGAATTAGTTCAGAAAAATTACCTAATACAAAATACATACACGAATTATTGGGATATACATGCTTGGTACACTTATATATTTCACTAAATCACATACGTATGAATATGTAGCTTAGGTTAGCTCAGTTAGGTCGCGATTTGCATGAATCAGGCAACGGTCCAAGCCGAGATGTGCCGTGTACTCTTGAACTAGTTGTCAAAATAAAATTGACTGAATGCCTTAAGCGCTCGCCTTAGTAGTCTGGTGAAGCTTGCTAGGCGAATAGCGTAGTCAATTCGAGAAAAAACAAATAAGAAAGGTTTGCGCGCACTCCTATGTCGAAGTCATTGTAAGGAGAAGTTCTGTCCGAATTAATAGTCACAGTACCTGCAGAGTGTTCATTGGCTTCCCTCACCGACCGACTATACGTTTTTGTAACACTATATAATAGTTGTTTTGACACATTAAAATAGTGGCGTGGAATGTCGATTTATTTATCGTTAACGTGTAACGATAATTTCTCCCTACCGTACTATGAGAAGTTTTACTTAAAAATGATCGTTATGTCCAGTAGTTTTTGAGTAATACGTGCGCATCTATCATTATTTTTATATCAAAATTACGGTAATAGGTTCAGAATTTTCTATCGAGGACACGCGTTTATACGAAGTACATTATGAAACAGTTCGTGCAAACATTGACAAAACGGCAGTACACCTATAATGGATGGTATCTTTTCGGCATTCTGTCGTACGTGCTTCCGCTACGTAGCGAAACAACTAACATTCGTTCCTTGTTACAATGGGGCCTGTTATAAACTGACTATTACTAAACACCTTTATCGAAATCATATCAAACAGATTTTTGCACTACCTTGTAATTTTCTAACAACTTTTATTAGTTATTTCGCTGAAGCAAAATGATAGCACTAATGACTGAATATTCTCTTGGAAATGGCTAATATAGACTACCATAACAAAGTTTTAGTAACGGCCGTATGTGTACGTGACACTAAAAGGTTTCTACGTGCATGTCTCTGGAGAACAGTGCACATTTGTCTACATTAATGCTGATGCATGTTTTGAATCCGCCATTTTTAATTCCAATCTTCAACCGTTTCTACAATCGCTTAGTTGCGTTTTGCTTTTTCTTACAAAAAGTTTGTAATGCAATTACAAGGCGTTTTGGTTTTTCTTTGTAGTCAATTTTAATACTCATGATAAGATTTTTAAATATCATTATGTATGTATTGTTTTCAATGCATTCCAGTTTCAATGAATTTCAATAAATGAATGAAGAATGTAGCTACCAAATGTACATACAATCCTGGTAGATTCGTTTGGCCGCTCTGAATGTAGCCGTAACTTCGGGCTTTACGTATAAAATATATTTAAGGGTTGAAGTTGAATAAGTTTACGCATAAATAAAACACTTCTTCATTTAGGCCATCTTGTAATTGAAAGAGAAGAATCACAGAGAACTAAGAGCATTTACATAGATACAGATAAAAACTTTATATAGATTATATTCATTTCTTAACAAAGGGCTCAATACAAATAAGCTTAAAGTATAACTGTAGGAATCTATGGCAATTTCTTATTATTATTATCTCGATGTTGTATGTATAATATAATACGTACTTATATATAAACTTATGTGCTGCGCATCTATGTTCAGAGCGGTTATAAAGTTTGACAAGTTTTAACAATTATCAACTTATGAAATAATGAATGTATTGTACATATAAGCGGATCATTGTGATAATATAACAATACTTGAAACTATATACAGTTTTTAGGATGGATTATTAGTTTGTCAATGAGATCAAAGAATGATTAATAGGCGTTTGATTTTAGTTTTTTTTTAATGCTAAAACTAGCGCTCCTGGCGGACTTTGTCACGCCCTGATAATAAAAAACCTTCCACGTGAATTCTACTGTTGAAAACCGAATGAAAATCCGTTGAGTAGTTTTTGAGTTTATCAGGAACACAGGGAGAGACGTGGCAGAGGTCTTTGTTTTATAGTATGTAGTGAATTATAGTCTACAGTATATAGCTGTTATAGAGATCTTCAAGTTTTTCTGCACACCTTGTCACTATGACGGCTGTTCCATGTAGTGTATCGTGTACTCAGTTATGTCCCACAACTCGTTAATTTGCATTTCCTAAAAGGTTGAACGACCCGTTCGCCTTTCACATACAAATCATTTTTATTCTGTTAAATCGTCCACCCTAACGTCATCACACGTGACAATCATCCAATAGAAACAATCAAAACTCGTGTGTGAATGCCACAAGTTCATATCTAAAGGGGCGATTGTGTCATCAATTCTTTTATAGGGTTTAATAACATGTAGGCATCATTAAGTATGATTCTATATCATCATATATCTTAATACGTGAAGCCTAAACTTTGTATCCCTTTTTAACGGAATTGGGCGAACGGATGAACGTGAAATTTGGCATAGTTAAAGTTTATATGGAGGAGAAGTGCAGAAAGCTATTTATTTTATATAAAATGCATTAGAAGTACATTAAATTAATTAAAATATGCATTACTCACACGAATGCTACAATTTTACATAACATATACACACATGTAAATAAAAAAGTCATTAAAGTCTGTCAATAAAGGACTTCAAAAAAGGTCGTGTAGGAGGTTGCTATGCTCGACTGTATGTATTTTATTCTTACGTTCCAATTACCCTTTTTCATTCTACATTCTACAATGATATTATAACATGACAAAAGAACCCTAATAAAATTCAAACTTTAAAAAATCAATGAACTATGGTCGAATGTCGACCTCTGGGCGCCCACTAGTATACATTATTACGCATGTAATTTAATGCCATTTGCAATTGTGTTTAAATGATATAGTCCAGAATGTTATAACTTTTGTTGTTTAAATTTATGTAGGATCACGGGTATGGAAATTACTTAATAGGATTTTTTTTTATGTCATAGCAGTCAAACGACCAGTTGGGTCACGTGATGCTAAGTGATCACCACCGTCCATAGACACTAACAACACCAGGGGAGTCGAAAGTGCAAATCTTGCTTTCTAATAAGGTGCCTCTTTTCTGTAGGCATGCGTTCAAAAAGCAACTTGTCTCTTACAAGGCAAATTAATAAATAATAAACCGTATTGAAAACCTTGGTTAAAAAGTATTACTTCTATATAATTTTTGTTCAGGTTTGCTTTCAACTCTTCTTTTAACAATGTTGTTTCAATAATCGGTAATATTTTTATTTCTTTATTTCGTTTTTTTTGTACACCGTTATACATATACACTATAAAACATTTTAGTACAAAGGGCGGCCTTATTGCTAATAGCGATCACTTTCAGGCAACCTTTGGATGGATATGTTCTATGGAGTAGAGTCGTGGGTATTTAAGGTGTAACAGTAAAACAAAACTAGTAAATATTACATAAATTAGCAGCACGTATATTGTAACACACATATAAAACAAATAAAATGCTAGCGATTCCGGCGGACGACGTCCTACCTTGATAATGAAAAAAAAAAACTAAAATTCAACCGCAGCGCCACCTACCGGGTCCAATTGAATCTAGACCATTCTCGGATCCACTAGAACATGCTCACAAAATTTCATCAAAATCGGTACAACCGTTTCGGAGGAGTTCACTGACATACACACGTACAGAAGAAATTTATATATAAAGATAAATAATAGACTTCATAATACATACATATTAAACTAAGTATAGTAATACATATAGGCATACACATAAGCGAAATTTTAAATCAACAGTACTTTTTTAAAATTAACTATTTCCTATGACGAGATACAAATGAATCAGATCGACATGTGTTTTCACAAATGATGCCTTAATATGGCAGAATAATGTCCAGAATATGGCAAGATCGAGTAAATCATAAATTTAACTATATCTCTCCGGGATTGAAGACTTAGTGCCATATCTTTTATAATAAAACAACAATGCTCTCGGTAATGCTTTGCGGTTTAAAATATAAGAAGTCTGAACTAGAATTCGAAAAGTACGTAGCCGCATGTAATCTCTAAACAACAATTAAACATTCAATGTATTAAAGATCATTTTGTTTATGTGTAATATGTACTATTTATAGAGTATGCTGTTTGTGCCATAAATGTTATTTTATTTGCCTTCCTTGTTGTTGGAAACAAATGATCTGATTCTTTAATGACTTATTTTCCTTGTCCAATTATTATTGTAGTTATAAACTTAATAATTTTAAAACAAATATTTATGCCATTTGCAATGTTTTTGACTCGTTCTATTTTTTGATGTGAATCATATTTATTAAAGAAAATATTCTAACACTGATTTTAGGAATTACTGACAGTCGTCGACACTTCCTGTAATATTTATGAAATACTAGCGGGCCCGGCAGACTTTGTCCCGCCCTGATTATAAGAACATCCTTGACAAATCACTTTATCCACTGTTGAAAACCGCTTGAAAATTCGTTCAGTAGTTTTTGAGTTTATCGCGAACAGACAGACAGACAGACGCGGTATTGGACTTTGTTTTATACTATGTAATAATGATATAGGGAAGAAATTGAAGGAAAGCGTACTAAATATATATGCTATCCATTTCACGATAACTTGAACACTTTCGCATGAAATTTTGTACCGTTTTATGAAGTTTGGGATTCGTAATATTTAAATCCAGTTGATATTTATGCAATATCCGTCTTAACCTTTTCATAGTATAAAATGAAGTCGCTTCCGTTGTCTGTTCCATTAATCTTTTAAACTTGGTTGCGCCGCTTTATATACTTTAAATTTAGCGCAATATAGTGATCAGATCGCGACACTTTCCAACCCCGCCTAATTACCCCTTCCTGTGGCACATACATGCTTACAAGCATCGTAGCGCGTCGATCATTATAGTCCTTACCCCGCCACAGACTGAAACAGTTTAATTTTGCCCCTGGTCGAGTTAGTTAAGAAAACGCATCGCTCCGCATATAGTGCGTGCTGATACTTTTATAAACAATAATTGTGTGAGATTCTCTGAATCTGTAATTTAGTGTCCATCAGTGTCGTGACGTAGAAAACTGGCGCGCAACGAGAACATCCCCTAGCCGGCTAGCCACGTGGAAACCACAACGCCACAAGGCATGTGCCAAGTTTCCTTCCTAGTCCTATCTCCATCGCATCTGATCACAATAGTTTACCATCAAAATTAGCATCCCCGCAAAATACAGTCCACTAAAATTAGAATTAGATCACCCCTCAGTGGCTTCGAGAACGCATCGGCGCCACCAAAACTATTCAACGGATTTTAACACAGTTCAGCAATAGATAGGGAAGAGGAAGGTTTATATGTATAATACATACATATTAAGTATAGAAAAGCCGAGAAATTCAAAGATTTGTAATGTGACGTCTTAACAAACATATCTTTGTGTGTTTAAATCGCAAAAGCTGGCTAAACTTTATGAGACAGATCAAATTAATATACTACGGAACTGTTTATCTTAAAAAGATCGATAAAAAAAGTCCGCGATGGTATGTATTTATCTCTAAAGGATAACCCCACAGTAACCATTTTTATACAATTTTTTTATACATTTTTACAAAAATAATTATGTGTTATTTACCAAGCTATTTTGAAGTGACTACGTCTTTAAATTTGGTACCATACAGGGGTTTTAAGCGCCACCATTTCGAGGTCATTCTGCTGCTTTTTGAGATTTTCCATTTAGTATAACTTTCGACAGTGAAGCTACGACATTTGTTTAAGTTTCAAGCTAAAGCACTTGTCAAAGTCTATTGATTACATATAAAACATTCGTGTAAAATCTTTATTGTGTGTATAATATGGTTTTAGAATTCAAAGTCTATTGATTACATATA
This sequence comes from Antheraea pernyi, assembly GCA_015888305.1. Classification (NCBI taxonomy): domain Eukaryota; kingdom Metazoa; phylum Arthropoda; class Insecta; order Lepidoptera; family Saturniidae; genus Antheraea; species Antheraea pernyi. Next base: position 530,102 of record MU158835.1, on the reverse strand, counting down.
AAACATTCGTGTAAAATCTTTATTGTGTGTATAATATGGTTTTACAATATAAAAAATATATAATATCGGCCTATACGCCTCGTATACAGAAATAGTAAAGGGTTGGAAAGAGCATCTCAAAACCAATTAAATGGTACCAATAAAACACTATATGACCGAGACAAGCAGCGTCGGTAACGTAAAATAGTGAATGCGGCCGAGCGGATCACACAGGTCTATAATTAATAAAGTACAGTAATTATTTGTTTAGTTGATTTATTTCCTGAACCCGTTAAATGTAACAGTTGCCATCATAAACAAAACATGGAAACCCGGAGGACTTCTTATGGTTATGACGCACCAAAATAATAATAATGTATATAGAAAATTTCGCCCGTTTAAAGACGTATTCACGTACAACAAACGGCCGTGTCTATGACACAGCCATACTCCATTTTTTATGCAATACAGTATTATTCCTTATCCAATTAAATCCATTACATATGTTGCTCATGTCATGTAGATTAAAACTGCCCTTAACAGTATATCATTAAAATGGATATCTACATACTCGTACATTACATACTACATTGCACCCGTTAGTTAGTTACTATTATAAATGCGAAAGTGAGACAGTTTGTTTGATCAACTCTAAATAAACTTAGCAAAAGTAATATTTACTATAACTCAACTAGTTATTAAAACAAATAGTAACAAATGTATGCAGAAGTACGTGTACAGTTTTACAACGAACAAAGACAAATGCGTTTATCTTCTATTTGTCTCCAGCGAGAATATAGACTTATGGAGTTCTTGTATCGTAAAGTCTTGTGCCACAGCTAGCTGTAATGTAATAAAATTCTCAAGATTCAAAACCGCCACCGCAATCCATTTTAGTCGAAACAATGACAACAAACGTCAAGGAAACGTGTGTACTGACTAACAACGAACAAGTTTTGAATGCACATTCATAACATAATCTATCTCTATAACCAGAGTATTATTAGAAGAAGATGGAGATATTATATTTTATGTCCGAGTTTGCAGAATACGGTCCCTTTTAAACATGTGCTTTGGGGTCGGACAGTCCCTTATCCGCAATATACCGTTTTGTAATCTAAAATGAATACATTTATAAAGCGAACCATGAGATATTCAGATAATTTTTTAAAATTCCTTTTTACTGTCAAGTCATGGATAACGGACAATATCTTCTTTGGTGTGAAACGTATACCTACTACATAGAAGAGAGATTCCAACTAGGAATACAATATACTCTGGGGTAATTCGTAGACGAGACGACGAATGTTGTTTTCGACCACTGTACAGTGGACAAAATCTAAATTTACCACATAACTGTCATTACACTTTCTTAGAACTTATTATAACCGGAACAGTTATACCTATAACACCTTACGGAAACTAGGTGTTAATTTTGCTGTTTCTATTCTCACGGGTGCAATATTCTAACAACACTATCGTCCGGAATCCACATTTTCCTTTCATAATTCATAATAATTGTTACCCGTCAGTTGGTTCACGTAAAATTGCTTTTAATGTTTTGCAGAAATAACGTGACTTATCAGTAATAAACGAGCGTCGTATTTCTTACTCAATAGCATTTTTATCATTACAGTATATGAATTGGCATGTCGAGAAGTAGAGTGAGATGTCCGGCAAAGGTCTGCTTGCTTCGGATTTGTAAAGCGTTCTCTCTATCGCGCAGACAAAGAAAACGCTATAGGAAACCGACTTTAGCCGACAATCTCGGTCTACTACCCGACATACCAAATAAAAAGCAGGGTACTGTATTACTTAACTCATGTAGATAAATATATTGATTCGTAGCTTAGATTCTTCTTCGGGTTTAGTTTAATATGTCATGAGTTCCGCGTTCCCCCAGCGAATACATACTTACAATGGTGTAATTCATACAAATTTGTACTTGGAATAACTGTACCCAAAAGTATAATATATACATGCTGATGTTTATAAGTTCATTGAAAGCCATAATAAGATTGTCCTTTGTATGAAATGGAACTTTAAATAGGTGCACTATAAAATGTCTTCTCATTAGGAATCGGTACGAAATGTAATGGGAATTACAAATCCATGGCTTCCATGTGTATTAATAATAACCAAGCAGCTGCCTGTTCACACACCTTTATTACGACATTCCTAACATGTAGACTGACAGGTGCGACAACTGTCTTCAAGCTTCACAAAGAAAACACATCTGTAATCGTTTAGTCATAAACATTTATAGAAACGAACTTAATGTCTTGAATGCAGTATGATAAAGTAAGTTAAAAGATTATTTTTTAAATCTAACTAACTGGATGTAGTGTATTTACATATTCATATCTTAAGAGCGCAAAGTATTTAATTTCAAATATTTTGTACTACGAAAACAATAATATAGCTTTTTCTGCTCATCACATATTGCGTTTTTATTGGTTATTCCTTCATTCAGACCTTTTCGTGTTCAGAAAAATGATAATAATGTACTCCACGTGTAGTCTTGCTCCGTGCTGATGTATGTTATGATTTTTCATAACAAGATAACGAAAATCTTTAAAGTAACGACTTAGTAAGGATTGCTCACTGTTTTGCGTTTATAATTTAAATTCAAATGGAAACTCTTTAGAGAAAGTTAGTATATTGAAAATCCACAAAATTATGATTATTGCTATGTCTATGACATTTTTACAATTTGTTTTATAGTTCATTGCTATTACATAATCTCTCAATATTACGGTGGGTGTACTAAAAATTGTGAATGATTGTCTCTTCATTTGGGTCAAATGTAGATATTTTATGGATATAAATACCATTCGTTTTCTATAGACATGCTCTTTGTGTTTCTTGTTATAACGAAAATGGATTAGCAAATATCTCATCATAGACCTTTTCATCTGTAACAGATGATTTAAGTAGCATTCTGGCGGCACATTCGTAAATGGCTGACAAGACCGATCCGGCAAGTATGTACATCTGTACCCCCAGGTGGACGGGGGTAGGAGGCCTGCTCGTTACGCCTCATGCGTTTTTCTTTCAATTGCCGAAACCAGATCTTGTTGTGCTTTGATTAGCCTTCGTGAATTACGCAGCAAATAAATATACTAGCTGTAATACAGCATATTTTTTTTTAATTTATACACAATATTTTGACACTAAATACTTATATTCTTGCAAATCTGTTATGTTAAATATTGAAGTCTCTTAAATAAGCAATTACATTTTACAACTTACATTTTTAATATAAAACAAACAAGGCCGTCGTGATCAAGCTAAATTATATTCCTTTTCAGATGTTGTGCGGTTCAAACTTGTTTTAAATTCTCATAAAAAAAATTTCAAAGCCCAGCTGCTCACCGCAACAAAATCGTCGTAAAAGTTCTGTACAGTTTTAAACATTGTTTGAGACTTTGTAGGCGCTGTCAAGTTTCGATATAAAATATCTTACTTATTGGCAACGTTTAACATGGTTGACTTCAGAAGCCGAGACGTTCGAAGTTTCCTGCAACTTAATAGAGCCGGGCGTTTTATGTAACACTGTTTGAATGTAAAGTCAGTTTGTGGGTGCAATAACGTATTGCCTATACATATAAGTAAGTAGGTGTGTAATACAATGGAATTTAATTTATTGCCCTAAGTTATTAGGCCCAGAATAGTGTGGGCAGATTTTATGTTCAATTGTGAAACTTATGCGGTCACAGATTCTATCGGTATATTCAATATTATGTATAAACTAGCTGTTACCCGCCACTTCGACCGCGTTGAGTTTAGCGGAAAAAATGTTATTCAGTGTAAACTTGGGCATGGGGCTAACACGCGCGTGGTAGTACTGGGCGATGCTTCTTTACTTCATTATATTTGCGCGGAACCCTACATTTTTTCTAAAATAAAAGTAGCCTGAGGTACTCCTTGTAACATCAGCTGTCTGCCATTAAAGGTCTCGACAAAATTGATCTAACCGTTTCGGACAAAGTCACGATTACAGCTAGTCTAAAATAAAAGTTACTCTTTATAATATTTTGTAGCTCTAACAACATACATGCAATTTAATGATGATTGTTAAGGCGGGAAAACGTAACAAACAAGCAAACTCACAAACGCATTTTTAATATCATTAAAAAAATATTTTTCTTTGTATATCTTACAAATATTTTTAATTAAATGATTTAAAGGAATTACAGCAACAATATAAAAAATATATAATATCGGCCTATACGCCTCGGACAAAGTCACGATTACAGCTAGTCTAAAATAAAAGTTACTCTTTATAATATTTTGTAGCTCTAACAACATACATGCAATTTAATGATGATTGTTAAGGCGGGAAAACGTAACAAACAAGCAAACTCACAAACGCATTTTTAATATCATTAAAAAAATATTTTTCTTTGTATATCTTACAAATATTTTTAATTAAATGATTTAAAGGAATTACAGCAACAAATTTTAGTAAATGATACTGTGATTTTTTCTTTTAAATGAAGACACGACTGCAATTTTTTTTGTACTATCTAAAAAAATTACTCGAAATTATATTCCTTACTCGTTGGACTTCTTATAGATGGTAGGTCAGGCGTAATTCAATTAACATCGTTTAAAACAACTCTCAAATGATCTAGCTCGCGACGAGATGTCCTAATAATACTCATAAAATGTTAATTGGTCATCAAGACACGTCAAGTAATTGTAAATACATACATCAATCTTTTTATACGAGGACCCGTGTGCTACCGCAGAACCGAAGATCGTGGTGTGGAACAGAAGTTAATGGTGCATGTAGGCCGTTACACTCGGAGAATGTATACTTTCTGGTATATAATTACAGTTATTCTTAGGCGCGCCTTTATTGAATAATAAAAGAATTTTCTAGACTAAATCATGAACCCATGAGATATTTTATCGTCTTATTCGATACTAGCTGTGTCCAAGACTACGTCCGCGTTCAACTCACTATCCGGCAAATCGATAATATTCTTTGCGGCTATGTCGTAACCCCTGACACTATTTTTCTAAAAAAAAAAAATCCTGGTTTACTGAGCCTAAAACAAGAGATCACCAATTTGTCAGTATTTCTTTGTAATATTTAAGTTATGTGTCGGTTCTTTATTAAATTCACCTTTTTTAATATTTTATTTCTCGAATTGATTACGCTATTGACTTAGCAAGGTCTTAACAGCTTTACCGGACTACGTCAGCTTTTTTAAGTTTTTGCGGACATACATTAAATTATCACTAATGAATCGAGAGAGCAAATTTAAGATACCCAATTTCTGAAATTTTGTGAATGATTCGCGAGTTCCCATGTTATAAATTGCGCTTACTGTCCGTTTTTATAGTAGGAATATAGTATCTAACTGAGCTGTTGTCCTCCAAAACAAAATACCATATATAAGATATTTTATCATCTTATTCTATATAATTAAGAACCAGTTTCTTTGAGCCTCAATTACACCAAAACCACGGGAACGTATCGGCATAGACCTATAACCAGTCGATATGGATTTTTTTGAATTCCATGGTCCTTTCGCTATTTTTTTATTAATCGTTTATTTAATGCCCTGTGAAGGAAGCGAGTATCACCTAGTATTCTTATAAATTCATATTACAGACTGTTCACGTGAGATACATGTAATAAATTTACAAAATGTATTTTATTTTCTGTGCCCATAGTATCTATAGAGGTGACAAATAAATAATTATCTCTGGACACGTAAAGCAGATGTTCTACTGAATCTACTAACGATTCAACGTAACCAACAGTTTAATTATAAATAAACTCGACGACACCCGCGCTCGCGTCACTACTCTTGCCCAGTTAACTGCGGTTAACATCTGGCTAAATTTATTGCTCAAATCTCGCAATTGGTCGGTAACTGGTGTTAATATAATTATCGCCCTCCACTACGCTACTGATCGCGCTTGATATCTTGTTCATACGTTATTCTGATGTGTTTATCTATCAAACCTCTTTCTTTAAAGTACTGTATTTAGCCTTATTATTACGCCGTATTATGCTCTCAGTCTTGCGTGGTTTATTGTGCTTAAAGTGCGGGTTTTTTATTACCTTACTGATGTCTATATAAACTCATAGAAAAAACGCTGGATATATTTCAATTTAATCTTTATAGTTCTACTTCTTAGACACTTGGTTCCTATTTAAAAATCAACACGATATCGTCACTTAAGATAAATTTATAAAACTTTTAAGAAACTACAATTTTTATAAGCACTGAAGTAGTATAACACTCCGTGTATGTTTTCTTATCGCAGAGAAGTGAAGCAAGCAATGTGGTGCGCATAAGCACGAGACGGAAAGTAAGCGAATAACATTGTTTACAATTAAATGTTGTAAGCAAACTGTATTTTTGCTTTTAATCTTTTTTTTTAAAATATATTTTTGAAAGGATAAACAACCCAGAGGAGGTCGCGGCTTTCAGCAAGTCATCAATACTACTAGTACAATTACACTAATCGCTTATGTGTAATAGTAATTTGATTATGTGGATATTGAATATCATGTTATAAACCTAAGTGTATAAATATATTATACTTAAAATCAATACTATAACTTTACATCGTTATTTAAACTATAAAAGAGATTTGTAAGTGAAACATTGTCATCTTTGTTACTCGTAATAAATTCGTTAGTATATATATTTATCTATACTTCTCTATGTACTACTATAATAACGGAATAACTTATAAACGTGTTCACTGAAAGAAATGAACGTTCAAGCTGATTATTGTGGTTTTAATATTACTATTACTATATTTTTTATTATAAATAAATTATACAAAACTGCGGGCGATTTATATTGTTAAGTATAACTTCATTTAAAATAGTTTTCTGTCTGGTTATATTGCCAGCTCTAGAACAGACTTGAAGACGACAAGAAACTGAAAATTAATGTGAAAGCGTTGACTTCAAACAAAGGATTCTGAAACACAATTCAAGTTCTCCTTCATAAATAGCTAAGGAATTAACTATTCAAAAATATAATCATACAGGTTTCCCACAATTTATCAATTTATTTGTATCAACAGTACTAATCGAGCCTTGACGGAGTTTGGGAATATTACCACGCCTATTGTCAAACACATGCCGAGTATTATATTTAAAACTGGATCCAGTTTTAGTGTTACATCATCGTCGAATACCAAATTTAAACACGGAGTCCAGCGGGACGAGTGTCGTTGTAAAAAAATTATCTCGATATCCTCCCTGACATGAATCATCGTACCTTAATTTGCATGAATCATAATTATAACGTGCGGAACGGAACATGAAGCATATATCCATACGAAAAATTTGCATTTTTGTGTAACAAAAAATGGTTAGAACAAAGATTGGTAATTATTGATTTTATAATGTATTTGTTATGGTTTTTATATTTACTAAAGAAACTTTTAAAGTAATCTAAAAGAGAAATGTCATAAGACTTGAATAAACAACCTCTTTGGTGATTTATAACATACGGAGTAGCTATGATTTTATTCTTACAGATTATATCAAAGAAACTTTAAACCTAAAACTTTTTAGTCTTTATCTATGATTTTAAAATAAAAGTTGGAATAAAGAAGGATCAATAAGATTCCACTAACGCATATCTGTTGTGTTCTTTATATTCCCGGATGCTCGGCATTTTTTTCGGCATTCTAGGTCATGGCGAGCGTTGAGATGGCTTATGCTACTTTTAATTAGAAGTAGCCCATATATTTAAGATAATTTTAACGATTTTTGTAACATTTTTCTACTCCGGCAAAAACGAAATTTTATTCTGTGGGTGTATTAGATATATATCTTTTTGTGAGTGCCTGGTGTAAAGTTAAGATGCAGGGACCATCTAAAAGGAAGAATTCAATATAAATCAGGCCACTAACGACGTAGCGTTGGGTACCTCTGATATAATACAAAAACAATCGTTGCACATAGGAACTAATATTTTTATGCAGTAAATTGTTTGAATCTAAATAATGCATCTAAAAAAGAAATGTATATACAACGAAATAAAATTTGGGTATTTGTTTATAATTTCAAAATAACAGAACGCTTTTATTGAATGTATATATGGTACTTATAACAAAAAAAATACTTTTAAAAGTTTTTTCTGTCTGTTTGTTCCAACTAATATCCAAAACGGTTGAACTGATTTTGACAGGACTTTCACTAGCTAGCTAATGTTATGAAGAGGAATTTAGGCTACTTTTGGTATAGACAAAAAATAGGTTTCCGCGTAGATATAATCCTTTATAAACACACAGACGAAAACGAAGTGGTGGACATCTATTTATCTATTAAACTTTGTCTTACAAAGAAGCATTTTTAACCGACTTCAAAAAAAGGAGGAGGTTATCAATTCGTCTGTATTTTTTTTTTTTATGTTTGTTACCTCATAACTTTGGACTGGGTGAACCGATTTTGATTATTCTTTTTTTATTTGAAAGCTGGTACTTCCAGTGTGGTCCCATTTCAATTTGGTACAGTTCCGACAACGGCATCCAGTGCAAAACCGTATAAGTTTCAAATTTGCATTAAGTATGTATACGACAAATAGACGAATAACTCAATATTACGCTGACCGGTTTCGATGATTCATTTTTTATTGAAAAGGATGTACCTCAAGGGTAGTTTGATGAGAATTTGGTTAGGTTCTGATTATGGGATCCGTGGCAAAGTAAGAAAACTTTCAAGAAACGAGCCTACTCCTTTCTTAAGGGCCGGCAACGCATGTGTTTCCTCTCGTGTCGCAATTGTCCATGGGCGGCCGTGATCACTTACCATCAGGTGACCCGTATGTTCGTTTGCCACCAATATTATAAAAAAAAACTCTTCAATTCTTAGGAGCCTATTGTGCTTATGTTCGTTGCTGTGTTGCAACATGACGCAAGCATTGTAATTACATTACTTAAGGTGTATAATGTGTGAAGCGATGGTAGCCGAGTTGGTGGTAGAAACTATCGCGGATTACTGAAAAGGTTGCGTTCGTACCAAACGTTACTTATTGTACAACCAATTGAAACCATATCGCATACCATACCGATAGATACCATACCGCAAAAATGCGCATATTTTAATATACTTAAGGCGGAACGGAGTTCGCGGGCACGGCTAGTAAAATATATTTATGTACACTAAAAATGGAAAAATAAAGTAAATTTTCAAAAAAAAGTATTAACCGACTTCAATATCAATCAAAAACCCATAAGGCACTAAAAAGCGGAAAATAAATAGTTTATCAAAAATAAAACATATGAATATGTGTGCTACCTGGAGATGTATTGGAAGTCGGTGCCAACCAAACCGAAAATCATATCATCTACAGGTACAAAGTTTAAGTCCACTCTCGCGTCTCTGTAGTACAAAAATTTTGGTTGGTACCGACTTCCAGTACATCTCTAGGTAGCAAACATATTCATATGTTTTATTTTTGATAAACTATTTATTTTCCGCTTTTTAGTGCCTTATGGGTTTTTGATTGATATTGAAGTCGGTTAATACTTTTTTTTGAAAATTTACTTTTAATTTAAAAATACAACAAAAATCATGCGGTGTTCCCAAGCGGTCACCCATCCAAGTACTGACCGCGTTCGACGTTGCTCAACTTCTGTGATCGGACAAGAACTGATGTTTCAACACGCTACCTGACACAGTGTTTACGTCACGCAAAAAAGTTGCCGATCAGAATTTCAAAGCCTTCCCATAAGAAGTTTCATCACGAAATAGTTCCCTGTACTTATTATCAGGTACATATAGACGGCATTTGGAATTCAGTATAAATACAATATAACATACCTTTTATAAACAGCTGTATGTTCCAATTAAGCAAAAAACCATATTCGGTGTAAACGATGAATGTCGAACGAACAAAAGTCTTTGAAATATGTTATAATTAAGCAACAATTATTAAACAGAACTTGACATAAGCAATATAAGGATGAATCACCTATTGTTATCATCTCAACGAAGACGGGAAGTCGCAAATCAATCGACGGTTTATACGTTACCGGTTACGATACAAACAAATTATATATTCACATTGGATACAAGTTAGAGTTACAGAAGTCACGTTATCATATTTTGCATACTCTGTTGGGAATGTGAGTATAATTGAATCTTACAATCTCTGTATATATTTACAGCGATTTGACATGTTGTAAATTGGGCACAGATTCACGAAATATTTATATTTTCTGTATCAAATTGCTTTAGTTTATTTATTCTTAAAGAAGCGAAGACAAAACAGTTCAGTACATTTTTCTCTTCTGTTTGGCAACTGATTTACTTCTTTTTTTAAATTTTATTTACTACCTATTGATTGTCTTCTTCTTTTTACCCTTATCCCACGTAAGTAGGGTCGGTACAACATGTTTGTCATGTTGTGGTATATGATTTGGCTTAATTTTTACGATCTTACTGCCCGACATCAACCCTCCTGGGGGTTATTATGTTGTACCACTGTATTTATGATTATTATTATATAGTTACGAAGTTTGATGGGCTCTTGTAGTCTTACAATTTTTCGTTCCGGTTAAAAACGAAGTTCTTCGAGATTATGGTTTGCTAGTTATATTGCCATTTTTATGTAACAGAAAACTAGCCAACTTTAGACTATACCCGAGGACTGCATTTTGTGGGTTTTTTTTTCAGGATTCGTGGTTTCAGAGTTTTCTCAGTAATAGTAATATAATATTTGATATAATAAATTATTATAAAAATATAAAACAGGAAAACTATAATAGAAAAATAAATACAAATAAAATGACATGTCAATGTCACTAAAAATTTAAAAAACAAAACTATTTAAATTTATTTTATTAACTTATAACTTAAAAAAAAACTATTGATTGTATTACCAATAAAAAAAGGAAACCGACTATTTTTTGACCATACCATAGGCGAGTCGCAGCCTTTTATTTATAGGTCTCCATTCGCCATACTTCACGGTTTTTACGTCTACAACCTACAATATTTAAAAAAAAAACATTTAGCGTAAAAAAGAACACAGATAATAATAGCCATATATTTTAATTACACGTAAACGGCTAATACGGCTTTGTATCCCTTACTATAATCACATTTCGACGACTAGAAGATCACAGTATTGGATTTCAAAGATTAGTTAGACGATGTATATACTGGTTCATTACGTAAACGGTGGTGATTTCTGGAAATGATTTTATAACCGCTAACACAATAATAAACGACTGAACAATGTATAATGGTCTTGAATTGATTTGATAAAAAAAGATAAATGGGATCGAGTTTCTTGCAGTCTACTCTCGATAACTGGGATGTGTTCCGAACCGGTGGTAGTGTTTCGACGTTCATTTTACCTTCTTAGGGTCTAAATTATAGAAAGTATTTTTGATTTCGATACATTTTATTTTTGTAAAGAGACTTTGAAGCACATTTGTGAAGTGTTAAAAGTGTTTCGTATTTGAGCGTAATGGAATAATAAAATTTTTATGTAGTTAATTATATAAATTTATGTAAAAAAAATATGGTATGAATTCATACTCCGCTCAGACAACACGTCGAACGAATTTGTTGCTAATTGTACATAAGCTTGAATTTACAACAAAGAAAACACCATAAGGACATTAGATCATCGGGGTAAATAGCATTTCATATTGCTCGCTTAGTGAATTTATATTACCGTAAAGGTTTGCTAAGTATGTTCCTAAAGCCAGCACACTATCTGGATTATCTAGTTTAAATCCTTGGTTACATGAGCGCTTAACATAAGGTCTTATTCTGACAGGACTCTAACTTGTAAAACCAATTTTAAAAATTCTACGAAAGTAAATCTAAAAATTAATTTTTATAAATTTATCAAATCGATCACGCTATTAATTATTATACGTATATAATACCTATTGTAATCATAATATTACGCAATAAATTTTGTTACCGTTCCAAAAATGTTACTCGGAATATCAGACTATATTATTTCATATTCATGGTCCATAAACTAAGTAACAAGCAAAAATTATCAATGGCTAATTAGTCACTTAGCCTTTCCTCTATCCATATTGTAAATGAGCCGGTAGCTCTGTTTACCTTTTCACGATTAAATCTTTGAACTAAAAGGAACGAAATGTATATAGATCAAAATCAATTGCCGAATGTATGTAATGTAAGTGCATCACTTCAAAACGGCTGCATCTATCTAGCTAGTAGGTGGTAGAGCCACGCTGAAGGTTTCAACATGAATGGGTCGGCTCGCCCGAGGTACTACCACCCAACCCACAGAAAACCGATGTGAAGTAACAGTTTTTGCATTGTTTCGTTTCGTTCGGTCAGTGAGTGCTCCCCTGGTGTTGGTAGTGTCTGTGGACAGCGGTGATCACTTAATATCAGGTGACCGACAGGTTTGCCTCCTATGATATATAAAAAAGATTTTTTATTTGTGGTGTTTGTAGTTGTCAGGGCAACGTTTCTGTGAAAGAAAATGTTTGAAAAATTATATGGAAAAACGAAAAGTTTTGGTTTTAAAATCAAATAAAATCGAATGAGTAATTGTTACACAAGGTAGTAGGGAGACTGTCAAAAATATTGACAGAATTAAGACATTGATGTTCACTTGTTCAGTTGTCATTACATAGTCTTACTGTAAAGTTAAGGTTTGTCTTATTTACATCGTTAGTACACACTTGGGAAGCCGGGGCAGGGAGCTAATACGGGATTAAAGATAACCTGGAAACAGAAGAAAGACAGCCTATAATTTTTACAACGATATAAATAAAGAAACTACGTCCAGCGAAGCGGCTAGTTAGCTATAATGGGAGCAGGAAGCAAAATCTTTTCATAATAATCAGTCGGAATTGTGTCACATTTGAGAAGCAGGGTGATCGACCTTATGACAACTTCCTGACATTGTTTTACAACTCCTCATACTGGGTCTGGTTTCAGTGGCAGATTTATTACAGCACGGGAATATGGACAAATTGATTCATTGTGCGAACGTTTTCATTTGTTATGAATTATTGTTGTAAACATGCCCTAATCTAAACTCACATAAGGAAATATTGTACTATGTACTCGGTTTCAGAGTTCTTCGATATTGGCCAGTTATTACAAATACTTTTGTTTACACAATTATATTAATACTATGTTATCGTTTAAGAATATGAGTCGTTACATTTTAATATCAGCTAGATTGAATTTTAGCAGTTCCTAATATTTTACGTATTTTTCAAGATCTTCGAATTTTATACGTGAAAAATACGAAGTTATAAAAAAGACCGTGTGTGTGTACATATGTACACGCGTTAGAAGTTACACTTGTTAGGCGTAACAAGATAAAAATCTTTTCAAAAAATTTATCTTTCACCTTATTCTACGTTTGTACACAACAGAAAAAAGGTATTTAAAACATTGAAAGTTTTAATACAAAGTAATACAAAAAAAAAACCAAAATGTTGACTATAGCTAACTTCAGGGTGTCGGTTTTTCGTGACGGTGTGCGCGCACATCCTAAAAATGTACTCTCATCATTTTTCCCTAACGCGCCGAAAGAAGTATAACGTCAAAAATCTTATGGACTGCAAAATAAGAACTTATTTCTTTAAAAAATCAAATCAAATATGAACGATTGAAACTGGATTTAGCTCATTTTGAAATGAGTACATATGTTTACTAAACTTAAACTATCCAACGGATTTTAATACAGTTTTAGCAATAAATAGAGTGATTCGAGAGGACTATACATGTATAATACGTACATATTATAGTAAAGAAAAGCCGAAAAATTCAAACATTTGTAATCTAATGTCGTCACAAACATACTTTTGTACCCTTAATAACTAAAAAATGAAAAATAAATAATAGTTTTAAAAAAAACAAGCTTTCATAAAAAAACTATTATTTATTTTTCAGTTATTTTTTTTTTACTTTTTTTTTCGGATTATTGCATTGTCATCGACCTTCGACAGGTGTGCAAAGTTTGAATTAAATCTGATCGTTCAAAGTAGGACAAAATCGAGCTCAAAGGGGTCGGTTACAAACATACATACATACAGGTGAAGCTAATACAAGCGTGTTAAAAAAATCGCAAACGTTCGCTAAACTTTACGAGATAGATCGAATTAATGTACTGTGGAATTGTATATCATGTATCTAAAGATCCATAAAAATATAGTATATAACATATGGTACATATTTATCTCTTAAGGATAAATCACAGTAACCATTTTTATCTTTTTACAAAAATAATTATATGTTATTTACCAAGCTATTTGATACAGATACAGCATTATTCCTTATCCAATTAAATACATTACATACGTTGTACATGTCATGTAGATGAAAACTGCTTTTAAAAGGATTTCATTAAAATGGATATCTACACTGCACCCGTGCGAAGCTGGGGCGCGGGGTCTCTAGTAATATACACTCGTCAAAAAAGTCTAAGCAACATGTACTAATTTGAATTTATGATGGTTCTTCACATTATAACCTCGTATTTTATTTTTAAAATAATATCTTTAGGGTTCTATGATGTAAAAATAACAGCTGTTGTCTTTATAAGTTCTTTTAATAACAGAAATGAACAATATTAGAATATACTGTAGAAACTAAGATACATAAGAAACTAAACTTTTTTCTTACAAAATGAAATTTCTGAAGAAAATGTATTTACTGTGAAAGAATAGAACAATTTAATACAAAGTATGGTCTCCTCTGCTATTCAGAACTTGTCGGCAACGATTATTCATTGAATTAATGAGACTGTTTATGTCATCTTGCGGTATTCGCTCCCAATGGAATTGTAGCAAATCCTTCAGCTGTTGGGTTGTTGTCGCTCCGTCCAAGTCCTTCAAAACACGTCTCTGGAGCATGTCTGTGAGCATATGAATGCCAAAATGTCGAGATACCTGAGATTGATTACTTCCCGCTTGCAACATCCCTACAGCTCTTTGCATTTCATCTGCCATCAAATGACATCGCTTCATGACGTAAAGAATATCTAGCAATTCAATTTTGTCGCTAACTTCATTTAAATGGTTGGTAAAATTATAAAATCAAGACTAAACGTAGCAATTAAAACGCACTTAAATTCAAACAAATTCGCAGTCATTTGAATTTTATGAAAAAACATAACATAATCAAATTTTTTTTACAACTAGCCAGTATGTCATCAATAACAAAAAAGTTTACTTACCTATGCACTTTGTTTGAGTAAAAACTTAGAAGTTAATTAATATAAATGGTAAAATTTGTAATATCACGCATGTTGCTTAGACTTTTTTGATGCGTGTATAAATCAAAGGCCAATGCTTAATTAGTCCAGTTTTATAATAAAGATGATACGCATAAATGTTAATAGTTCATCGTTCCATTTAAACAGTAACTGTAATTGTTGCATCACAGGTGGTGCCACGTCTGCTGGGCTCGCTGGTGGGCGGCTCGATGAGTCCCACGCAACACCTTGAACAGCAACAGGCGCTCGTCAAACAGTTCGCAGAAATATTGGAATTCGTGCTCAAATTCGACGAATATAAAGTAAGTATTACGTTAACTGAGTTTTTGAACTGATATTTTCCTTTAGTTTGGTCCGAACTTTAAAAATTTGTTAAGCTACGTCACCGTTATCTCTATGTACCAACGTTCCTATAAGTGGTCAAATTGCACTAACAGTAATTCCTTATGGAATACAGTTTCTTAAGAGTCGTAACTTTTTTAAATGTGTTTACTTTTATCTCGTATACTTTGTATATGGGTTTTCTTGAAATCTGAGTAATCTAGATACAGACAGTTCCCAGAAATATTTGTATTTACAGTCTCTTGACTTGGAATTTTTTTTAACTTGTAACACGGCAAAGTGACTACATTATGCCTGATGCTTACCGCACAGTACAGTCCAAAAACTATGGCGACCACCGAGTGACGCACTATCCATTGCCGGTCGCCACTGTCATGCCGGCCTGTGAATAGCTAGGTATGCACAGGTTGATCCCGAAACGCGACCCGCAGTAGCGAATCACTATGACGGGCTTTTTCGCCATATACAAGGTGGTTGTGACCCAGTCAGGCTGTAAAACCATATCACCCCGTTTTCGCCATTTCCTCGTTCGTTATTCAGCAGGGTGCACCACGTGCAGGTGAGGTTGGTTTGGATGTCTCAAGTCTTATGATGTTATTCAACACCCCTTACACACATTTATATAAATAATGGTTCTATCAGACTGTAAGTTAGTAGTGTCCAATCATTACATAGTATAAAACGAAGTCCCCTACCGTGTCTCTCTGTCTGTCTGTTCGCGATAAACTCAAAAACTACTGAACGGATTTTGCGGTAAATTCACCAATGGATAAAGTGATTAATAAGGAATAGGAAGTAGTATATTAAATAAAGAAGAAAAAATTAACCCTTTCTTAATCGATCATTATTTATCAATAATCACATCCTAGAAATATAGTGTAAACTGCTTATAAATACACTTTAGAAACCTAATTTTTGTATTCGTTATAAAAAAATTGCATATTACCTTTCTCCCTTTTATCATGTTAACAGTTTCAAAGTTGATTTACGACTGATTAATTAGGTGCCTTGGGTGTTTAATAACTGAGGTCAAAGATTCCCAGAGACATTGCAATTCAAAAGTAATTAATGGCACGCGTGTTCTTAGCAATTTACCATAACAAAAATAAGGCAGCTGTTTACGACCTCAGGTGTCACGTATTAGGTACAGGTATAATACGAATAACCAGCAGATTTCTGCCCGCTTTGTTGGTCACAAAATAAATTGGAAAGTGTCTAATCGAACCAAAAGAAATACTGTATCGAATGGTCATATGCCGACACGTTGAGTAGTTTTGACGCTTTCAGCCTAAAAGGAATTATATTTTCATTACATAAGTATAATTACAATTACCTAATTATATTTATTTACTGACGTATTTCTTCGTAATTTAAAAGAATAACTGTTTCGTTTTGAAGAGTGAATCTATGTATAGATTTTTAGGTAAACTAACCAAATTAAACTAATTTCTACGTTAAGAGAGTTGTTAGTTATATCGAATTATATTGTAAAAAGTTTACAGTTTATTCAAAAAAATAAGTCTGCTTCGGAACTCTTGTCCTTGGCAACTTAAAAAATATATGTAAATTTGTTTTTTTAACATCTTTCTATCGAACGACTTTCTGAAATTTCATAGTTTTTTTATAAACATTTTACCATTGAACCCGCTTTATTCATACTAAGGTAACGGGTATGCTTATAAAAATAATTAATTCCATCCATACATATGTCATACACACAATTTGTGAACATATACGATAGTCACGTAATCAATCACACCAGAATACCTACCAGTTAGTCACAGTACATCGAATAAGGGAACGGACCGATCATCAAATTGTCAGCCATTGTTGGTATTGTAATAGAAAGTGAGGCTTGGTCTGACCTCGGTCCGTCTGACTCACAATTTTCATACGCTGTAATTATTATCGTTTATTTTTTTTTGTCATATGATAACGTTCTGATAAAATTGTTTATATCGCAACTTTGAATTTGGGACGTATTACAATCGGGTCTACTTTTCTTTTTACCCGACTACGGCGAAGCCAAAAGGAACGGTTATGTTTTTAGCAGTCTATGTATGTTTGTATTTACTTATGTTTCTCCGTAGCGTCTAAAACCTTAGTTCTCAAACGGGGTCCACGGGAGAATAGAGGGGGGTCTTCATTGGCGTGACAAAAAAATGGGGGTTCACAATTCGTAAGCAGGGTCCACGAGAATTTATCTGCTTTCGATAGTGAAGAGCTAAAATGTTGACTTGACTTCACGTGTAAATGTAGGCAGATAATATTTTAAGAAGCTCAGCGACTGTTACTTATCTCTTAGATTCCATTGAACTACTGCCATTTTTTTTTTTCAATTTACTTTTGTATGCATTTTTTATCGTCAATAAAAACCTATGGCGCGCATAGCATAGGGAACGCTTGCATTTGGAATCCTCAGAAGAACAAGCTGAATTACAGTACCTAGCGTTTGATTTGGCACGTGGGGGAAAAGACTGAGACATCCGGCTGAGATCGGTTTACTTCAGTTTTGTAAAGCGTTATCTCTATCGTAATGACATCGCAATCACTATGATAGATAAAGATAACCGAAACAAGCCAATCTTAGCCGAAGTAGTTCATAGGAGTTATAAACGTATTTTATTTCAAAAGTTTTATAGTCCCAAATGAGCAAACATCTGAACCCTCAATAAGTTGGAATGAATCATTAATATTGTGCAATCATATTACGCTGAGGTACACGTGTTACTTTTATTGAATGCAATTTTATATTTTGTGCAAAATGTGAGGACTGCAATATTTTTAAGAATTTGTGACTAAATAATGTAATTTAAATAATACATGAGACATAAAATAGTTTGGTCGCGAAGGCGCTGATTCTATCGTCTTGCATCTTTGTGTTAATCTCGCTTATCAAAATGTGTTTGATAAAGCATGCAATATCAATAATGCTAACAGATTTTATTCTATATTTAGAGATATGTTTCGAAGCGTAGATGGGTTCAGTCCTTACGACGAACTTTTCAATAAAGGAATCCATGGTGATGAAACCATAACATGGTGTCAAGGCATTGTTTAACGCTCGCCTGTTTACCTAACAGTTAGGATACTTGTCGCCAAGCAACTACAGTATGACCCAGTAATCTCACTCGAACCCCATTTCTAGAATCATATTTTACAGTGTTTCCCCATTTAAAATTTTATGAAATTGTACTAACAAATTAACGAGGATAATAGAATATGATAATTGTGTGCGACTGGATTGTGGCCAATACATATATATATATATATATATATATATATATATACCTATATACAAGGTGTAATTAGGGTTGTCGCGTACCGAAACCAGCTAGCGTAGTAGTAGGATTACTCGAATGGGTCGGTACCACCAAACGCATAACGGTTAACCCTTAATAGTTGTTCTCTTTTGGTTGGTTACGTTTTGGAATCAACTACTGTATACTGAGCTGCAGGCTGCTATGACCGTGGCGTATTGCGGTGAAGTGTAGATCTCTCGGCAGTGGTTGTTTCTGTTAGTATTGATTTCTGCATATCTTCAAGCGATATACCTTGCTAGTTATAATAATTCTCTACCCAGACTTCAAATATCCAAGTCCAAAATAGTAGTATGTTTAGGCTTAATCTCGTAAGGGTCGAGTTCGCAATTCGTTTTTTATTTTATTTTAATGTTGAATTGTGTAATTTTATTATATTCTAATTATGATTTAGTTCACTTTTTCACAACAGTACATTATCGCAAGCAAATACACTTCGATGTAAAATATGTAATTCTCGAAACCGAAATTACTAAGACGCAATGTTCATACACTCGTAGTAATACTATAAAATTGTAACAGACAAATGAATTATTAATAAAAATACACTCATAATTCAAACGTTTGAAACATATTTGTAAGTTGTGATTCCTGTATATGGTATAACTACCGGTGTATATGACACATCTATCGGATTAATAAGCGATATATTCTGGGATTATAACCGGCTGTGTTCTGCGAGCACAATGCTTCATAGTTAACCCGAATAGGATACAGTTGCGCAGTTTCAAAACATGGCAAACGAAATTACATATACCTTTTGCATAGATATAATCTTCAAGTATAATGTACTTGTTTAAATTAATTATAGATGTTTCATATTAGTAATACTTCGATAGTGAAATTCCTTTCTTATGTATTGCCATTACGTTAATTAAAAATGAGGGCTCCATTATCGCGTAGGCCATGGCCGTGAATGAAGATCACGCGTCATGTTTTTATTTTTCTTTTAATTAATTATGTTATGATTTGGATTACAAAGACAAAACCCAACTTTTTAATTATTCATAAGAACAGTAAGATAGCAAAAATGGTTAAATATTTGCTTCGAAATATAAAATCCAAATTATTTATCGGTCGTAAGCAAGCCTTAGCAGAGAAACGCGGTGATGCAACTGTATACGTAGTATCAAATGTAGCTTAGGTGTAAGTCTATAGAGAAAAGTGATGATTTTAGTTTACACTAGCTAATACCCGCGACTTCGTCTGTGTCGTTTATTATCTCAATTTTCTTTTGTTATATCTCAAAGGATTGCGGCATCATTTTCGACGAAAGCTCCCGGACGGCTTACCTTTTTCCGACACTTACAACAATTACTGTTATATTTCAACTAATTTACAAAAACTCTTGACAACTTATATATCTAAATCTTCCTCGTGAGTCTCTCTATCTATTAATGACCCCATGAAAATCCGTTCAATAGTTTATGAGTTTATCGCGAACAGACAGACAGACATAGCGGGGACTTTTTTATATAATATCTAATGATTATGTACATCATCTGAAGTTACGATTTTGGAGCCAGCACTTTCGCTATTTCGGACAGCTATTTCGGAATGCTCTTGCGGAATACATAATTAGGTGGAATACTTTTTTGAAATCTGTAAAAAAAGGGTTACTCTTTCATTCGCTATTTACTAAAGTCGAATACATTTAAACAACACAATGAAACGAAATTGCATTTATTAAGTCACTATTAACTGGTTATTCGAAATGATACTCAAGATTTTTTAATCATCTCACAATTAAAGAGGTTTTCTCTTGTTTAGATGAAAACACCAGCCATCCAGAACGATTTCAGTTACTACAGACGAAGCGTCTCCCGAGGCGGGCTCATCAACTCGGAACACACGCCTGGCGAAGAGCCGCATATAACAGCGGAGATCGCGAACCGAATGTCACTGTTCTACGCTCAAGCGACACCCATGTTGAAGGTCTTATCAGAAGCCACGAGTCAGTTCGTCAACGATAACCAGCAAGATTTAGAAAACACCACAGAAACGCTAAGCACAATGGCGAAAGTCTGCTTAAGGATGTTAGAGAATCCGTAAGTATTTTTGCTTTATTACGAAGTCTTTTGTAATAAACCCACAGTTCAGTCTCCATATCTTATTATATATCAAGTCCTAATAATAGATATTTATTATTTAAAAAAAAAAAACAAGATTGTCGTAAAGACACACGATAGAAGTGAAACCATTGCATTACAGGAAACATTTTAATTTTAAAAAAGTGTGTGTGTACTTATGTACACGCGTTAGAAGTTATACTTCTTTGGTGTAACAAGATAAAAGCTTTTCAAAAATTTTATCTTTCGCCTTATTCTGCGTTTGTAGAAAAAACGACACTAACAATAGAAAAAAGGTATTTAATACATTGAAAGTTTTGAATACAAAGAAACAAAATATTGACTATAGCTAACTTCAGGGTGTCGGTTTTTCGTGACGGTGTGCACGCGCATCGTAAAAATTTACTCTCATCATTTTTCCCTAACGCGCCAAAAGAAGTTTAACTCCAAAAATACAACGTCACGCCGTCTTCCCAGGCGTCATCCATCCAAGAACTGACCGCGCCCGATGTTGCTTAACTACGGTAATCGGTTTTTTTTCTAACAGATCTATACTCTCGGCTTTACAGCTTCATCGAACTACAAATCGGTGATCGGACGAAAAACGGTGTTTTGACATTCTATCCGACACAGTGTTTGCCCCCACTTTTCGTAACAGAAAAAGGTCGCCGATAAGAATAACAAAATAAGTTTTACTTCAAAAAATTATCACAAATTGTATTTCATCAAATTAATTGTATCAAATTTAATACAATAAATAATAGTTTAAAAAAACTAATAAAACACGCTTTCATAAAAAATCCAACTAAAAAAAGAAAATAAAATTGAATAATTAACTTAAGAAACTTTTTACAAAAATATACATTTATTTCTAATTACACTATTCTTAATCCAAATTTATTAAATTTTATTTTCTGTTTTTTAGTTGGATTTTTTATGAAAGCATGTTTTTTTAGTTTTTTTAAACTATTATTTATTTTTCATTTTTTAGTTAAATTTTTTAAACTTTTCGGATTATTGCATTGTCATCGACCTTTGACAGGTGTGCAAAGTGTGAATTAAATCTGATCGTTCAAAGTAGGACAAAATCGAGCTCAAAGGGGTCGGTTACATACATACATACATACAGGTGAAGCTAATAAAAGCGTTTTAAAAACTGATTTAAATGATAATTTCTACATGAGAAAAATATATCATTCTTCAGTTAATTTTAAGTTTTATATCTCATGAAAAAAAAATAACAGAGAAAAAAAAGAAAATTCTCAACCGATTGAAACAACATTTGTAGACAGATCCTATTTCGTTCCAAATAGTATAAACCTCTAATCGTAGTTTATATTTATAACAATAATAAAATATCAGTGAAAATACATTTACAAAACCATAATTATTACTACTGCGTAATAAACGCGAACGAGGGCGCAGTTTTAACTGGTGTTAAATTAGAGTATTATATTTCTGAATACCGAAAAACAACCAACATCTTTGACCCATTAGTGTAAAATATTAACTACGATGCATAACATTTTATATTTCACTGGCTCAGCTAAATGAAGTTAGAACACCTGTTGCTTCGTAATATAGTACGTCTGTTTTTTTAATAATGCATCTTTTATTATTCGATTAGCATTATATATTTTATTTTATTCTGGAAGAATTTTATTATATCTTATTTTCTCTATGTATAAAAACATTAACTGAGCGTTTAAAATTTCATACCCGTGATTACGTATCGATCAGAGGAAGGCTCGTTGACTAACACGCTTTTAATAATATGGACGCGTTAATTACTTTTT
This sequence comes from Antheraea pernyi, assembly GCA_015888305.1. Taxonomy (NCBI): domain Eukaryota; kingdom Metazoa; phylum Arthropoda; class Insecta; order Lepidoptera; family Saturniidae; genus Antheraea; species Antheraea pernyi. The sequence goes on along the minus strand of MU158835.1, from coordinate 507,375 downwards.
TCAAGTCTCAATATAATCAATTACATATATACTTACCTACATACATATTTATATATAAATTTCTTCTGTACGTGTGTATGTCACTGAACTCCTCCTAAACGGTTGGACCGATTTTGATGAAATTTTGTGTGCGTGTTCCAGTGGATCCGAGAATGGTTTAGAATCACAATTGGATCCGGTAGGTGGCGCTACGGTTGACTTTTAGGATATTTTTTTTTATTAAAGCAGGACAACGTCCGCCTGGCCCGGCTAGTATACATATAATAAACAGTCTAAAAAACAATTTTTCCAAGTGTTCAAAACCCACCATCAATTCGTTGTGCAATCATTGATTGCTGAGATATCGATGGTCAAAGACAAATTTATACTTTTTCATCCAAAAAGGATGTCAAGAAAAAGGTACTTTTCCCATGGGATAGGTCAAGTATAAATTAACGCGAGTGGAACCGCGGGCAAAAGCTAGTGAGGGTATAAAATGATTGTCTTTCAGCGGACTACCATTAAACAACTCTGTGCGTAAAATTATATTTAACAACTAGCTGTCTGTACCCGCGACTTCGTGTCCGCGTAAAACCTTACGTAAAAATAACTATTAATAAAGTCATCCGAATTTATTAAGTCCTTATTTATTAAGTTACTTATGTACTTTTCGCTCGTACTTAAGTCGGGTCGTCATTAAAACTACAATAACTTTTGATAGACCGAACCGGTTTTAATGAAACAAAATACTAAATGTTACATGAAAGCAATATTTTAGTAGTGATGCGTGTGCATACAGACAGACTTTTCTCAAATTGATTGAAATATATTTTATTACTTATTCCCGGGCAACTGCAACATTTTTTTTTTACAAAATTCTAAAAAGTAGAGACACTTCAGTTTTATATTCTTATTATAATTATAGATTAAATGCTTATATTAAAGTCAATTGTGAATGATCGTCTTTTTTAATACGGTGCAACCATTTTAAAAATGGGTTTTCGTATCTTTGGTAGATACATACTGCATTTAGTGTATTCCTAGTAAGCCATGTCGTTTTTTTTTTTTCTCGAACTGACTACGCTATTGACCCTGCAGGGTCTTTACAGCTTCACCGGACTACGTAAGCCATGTCGCCAACAAAATTGAATGCAGGTTATCGAAATAAATTATTGTTTGATTATTAAGTTCGGTGTAGAGTTACAAACAGTCCAAATGTTAACTCCACGGGTGTGCATTGTTATATCGTTTTAACAGCAAGGCCGTATTTATTACAGTAAAGGATCGTATGTCGGTATGTCGCGTCGTTCGCCTCGATACCGACACGCTTGGTTCGACACGAGTGCTTTGCTATTACGACAAGGAATAATCTATACTAATAATATACGCCCTAATCGCAGGAATTATAAATAACAATACTAGCCCAATAGGAGCGGAGCACCAGTAAAGAATGTTTGTTAAAATATTAGGTCCCATACCTATGAAATTGCCAATGTTTAATACTGGCTAGTTCGTGTAAAAATCGATATTTTTCATTTAAATTACATGAAAAATAGTTTGTAACACTTATTAACCACATTGCGCGCACGGAATAACATGAGATTTGGCATGGTTAAAGTTCATATGGAGAATAGTGAAGAAAGAATAAAATATATACATATAACTAGCTTTTGCTTGCGTTAATATACGGGCTGAATGTTTAGACAGCAGCAATATTTCTAGAGGGCATTCTGTACTCGATTCTCGTTCTAAATAAATTTAAAAAAGGTGCTTAATATTTGACTTAATTATCTAGAATTTATACACAATCCTCTACGCGTCTATGTTAAAGCACAATGTCAATGACCGTCGGTTGATTCCATTTTCACTTGAAAGGAAAGGTGGGAAGTCAGGAACAAAACAAAAGGGCTTATTGTCCGTTTTATTATCGAAAGTTATTAACTCAGGGTCTCTCATTGTAGCTTCCTATACCGGTCATTACAACTTGATTGTTATTATACTTTTGAAAGTCTTCGAACAAACTTGAACTCAGGTTTTCTTTATTGTTTATTAGTATTTGTTTTGATATTATTACTTTATATGTTAAATGTGACCATGAAGTGTCATATGGAACTCATGGGAACTGTACTCCTTTCTGGATTGAAGGTGCTGTATATCCTTTTCTGTTCCACTGAAAAGATATATGAAAAAATTTACTATCATAGGTTGACTAGTTAAGACGTGAAAACGTCACAAATTCACGTACGCATTATGTTATTATATTACTAAGGATAATATGTTACAAATGACTGAAATAAAACAAGCATATTTTACATTCATACTATATGTCAAATGAATAATACTGAAACACATTATAGTCTGTGGGATCGCAAGTGAACGCATAGTTTTCTTGTTTTAATCTCCTCTTTTTGGAAATTATGATCTGAACTATGAACCCAGTGACGGATTGAAGACGTAAGACGATAACAATGAATTAAAAGCATTAGTGGCAGTAGCTTCATATCAAACCACGCTACAGCTTTCAAAGTACAACGATATTGATTAATTTACGTTAAATCGGACAGATAATAAAACTCGGTAAGTGGTTACGTTAAGGATTTACCTCAGATAAGTTAAACAAGGACCGACGATAAGTTAATTTGTTTACCTTTTCTGTGAAACTAAGTGAAGAATAAGAACAAAATCGCGTCGAGGCTTGCATAACCACATTGAATAGGCACATAAAAGAAGGGATTCTAATTTGAATTATGACTTGAGATGATAAGTTTCTTAGCATTACAGCTATTTGATTACCTTGCGTAAAAATTACTGCAAACGTGTACTATGAAGAATGGGATGATGAATGAACTTCTTGACAAACAACCGACACATCACATTTGTATCCACTTCTTTATGGCAATACTCGTCCACACACCGCAGATTTTTTTTGGACTGACAAACATTATTGGCCTGATGCGCCTTCACAGCTTCACCGGACCAATGGGGTGAGCGCTTAAAGCCAAAATGGCGGAACCTGGGCTTGGGATGTTGCTTTGGATGCAACAATGCGAATCTCACTAAGCTAAAGTAATCTATACTAATATTATAAAGAGGTTAAGTTTGTGACGTTTTAGGGGGTAATATCTGGACCTATTAAACCGATTTAGAAAATTCTATCTCCAATAGAAAGCCACTATATTTGTGACTGTCATAAGCTATATATTAGCCCGAAAAACAAAAATACTTTTTTGTTGAAGTCGTCTGATTTGCAAAGTAAGTCGGAGAAAAAACGATTGAACGAAAACGTTTCTTACGAACGCTGTCTTAACAATGAGAGACAACAGCGTATGTCTAACTTTTATATTTAAATCACAAAAAGTAGTTTTTTATACATATTTACCGCCCAACGAAGTGGGCACGGGTGAGCTAGTCATACATAATATGTCTTTACTTATGAAATTGCCGTTCTGCAGTACTGGCCAGTACTTTCTATCCAAAATGGATTCTGTTTGATAACCGCAAGCGCTCAGCAAGTTGGTTGGATCCTGGTTCAGCACCTAAACAATGCCCTAAACGAAAACTTACCCCTAGAAAAGTGATGGTCACTGTTTGGTGGTCTAGCGCCGTTGTGATTCATCACAGCTTCTTACCAAACGGGGTGAGCATTACTGCAGATGTGTACTGTGAAAAACTGAACACAATGATGGAGAAGCTGGCACATCTCCAACCAGCATTGGTCAATCGCTCGTCTCCGCTGCTCCTGCACGACAATGCGCGACCTCATACTGCACAGCAGACGGTCTCCAAGTTGCAAGAACTGGGGTTAGAAGTTCTCCGTCATCCGCCCTACTCACCAAACCTTGCTCCTATAGATTACTACTTTTTCCAGAATTTGGATAACTCCTTGGCGGGAAAAAAATTCAATAACCGAGAAGCAGTACAAAATGCCTTTGAAGAATTTGTTGCCTCCCGTCCAGTTGATTTCTTTAAGAAACTGTCAATCAATAAACTGCCACTGCGTTGGCAAAGATGCATTGATTTCATGGGTAATTACTTCGATAAATACAAATAAAAAATATATGAAAAAAAATAGTTTCATCTTTTTTCATACAAAACGTCAATTTCATAGGTAAAGACATAATATAAGGATTAGTAAGGCACACTTGTCTAGCAGCATGTGTGGCCCACGAACTCTAACAAATATTTTGTATCTGTAAACTCGACTAAAATAAACACGGAACAAAATTGGTTGTCTCAAAAGTAACTCTTTATTACCCACCAGATTTACTAAATCTTGCTCCATTAATGTAGTTTTTTTTTTCACAATTAAGATAATTTATTAAACCGGAAATACCTCAAATGTGATCAGAACGCGATCATGCAGTGATAAACTCATTTAAAGAGTTCATTCATCAATTTCTGTTCTATAGCAGAGGCATCAGTTTTAAGATGCCAACAGTGCATCGATAATAATGTCCCTAATTGCAAATGGAACACAACACGCTTTAAAAAAATGATTATTATTAAAACGGCTATTTTATAGATAAGAATCCTTGAAACTGTACCTTGTTGATCAAACGATACGAAATTGCAGAAATTTCCGCAGACATGCAATACATTACTAGATGTTTCGTTAGCTTTCACCGTGTTCATTGCACTGTTGCATCTGATTCGATTTGATAGATAAACATACAAACTCGGACATATTTCTCAGTATTTTACTTGTTATTTTAACTTCAAAAACACATTTTTTTTAAATAATATCACTTATTTCACTCTTTCTCTGTTTGTTCAGTGACGTCATATTTTTAACATGGTATAATCGTCATCACTGACACAATTGAAACGAATCTAACAACAGCTTATATGTTAAAATATATGAAGCCTTCTAGGCTATAGAGTGTGTCAAAGAAATAGATTTACATAGGGCTATTGTTGTGCGGGCACGCAACGTCACTCAGTGCCCTTATGGGAGTTTAGGAAGTTAAGGAATTTCGAATAATTGCAATAAACAATAAAAGAGTTTGAAAAAAAATCAATCTTGGTAATATTTACAAAAAAATGTGTTTTTTTTTAATAGGTCAATGTTAACCAAATAAAAAATCTATTGTATCTTTCTTGAATTTTTTTTTTCGAACTGACTACGCTATTCACCAAGCAAGGTCTTAACAGCTTCACCGGACTAATAAGGCGAGCGCTTAAGGCACTCAGCCGATTTTATTTTGACAACTAGCTCAAGGGTGCGCGGCACACCTCGGCTTTCCTTTCTTTCTTGAACAGTTACCGCGTCGCAGTGGTTTGTATCTGTAGTTAGAGGTTGTAAAAAAATATGGACTTTTCGAAAAAATTTGCGTGCCCACGAAAATGAAGTGACAAAAAGGCCTGGATTTACATAAGATTGACAACCTTTATGCTGGTTTTACACATTCGAGTAACAATTAATAATATATTTACATATAAACAGGCAAATTTAAACAGTTCAATACCTTTTTCTCCTTTGTTTTTTAGCCGATTGTTTGTTGTTCAGTAATTCGTTTATTGATGAGTTTTAGTGTTAACAAGATTTTTTTTGGGTTTTTTTTCTGTTTTCGAATTATTCGAAGACTTTTTTATCTCAGTTCCTAACTAAAATAGGCAAATATCTATCAGTTCTGTACATTTTGCTCCTCTGTTTATTAACCGATATGTTTGTTAAATAGGTTATTGATGAGGGTAATTGTTATCAATAAAATAATAATGTATATATGTTTTTCCTTCACACCGTCAATGAGTTCGACACCTATAAGTGTGTATTTGTCATACTTCACGCTCTTTACGTTAACAAAAAATTGTACAATATTCAATACAGTGTTTAATAAGTAGGAGAAAAATAAACAAAAATAATTCAATACTATTTATATATTAGCGCTTGAAGAAGAAACTTTGTAACCTTTGTTATGGTCAAACTTCGACCAATGGTCAATCACTGGTTGAAGTACAACCATGATTGTTTCGTTTCTGGTTTTTATATTCAGATCTAATATATTTATCTTTATTCTTAGTATTCTTTGCCCCGATAATATTATTAGTCAGCTCAGTAGTGACATACACTTGAATCATTGAATATATTATCGAAATAGAATAAAAACACGTAAACAGGTAAATATAGTTGCTTCCGAAAATAGTTATCATACACAGAGTATAAAACATTTTTAAATACCTTAATCGTAGATGGTTTTAGTAGAAACCATCTTTGTTATTTTCTTGCCTGCATTCATTTCTCTGATCTTTTATAGCATGTTTTTAAGGTAAAATATACTAAAGGATCTAAACATTAAAATGTTCACAGTGTTAGTAAAACTAATTCAATAAGTTTAATACCTATAATAAACGTAAAAACATATAAACAACACCGTTTATTTTCATTACAACTGATCTCATAAAAAATATCAGAAAAAGTCTGTATAATATAAACAAACTTTTAAAATCCAAACAGGTTTTATTTATTTTTACGCGAACACGTGTATTTAACGCGCCTAAGAACGTTCGTTTTGCGATGTATTTATTTTCTCCATTTCGACCTCGAAACCTATGCTGTAGATCTCGCTACATTCTAAGTAGCTGTCTTTACATACGATACGGGTATTGCAAGGATTTATACTTAACAATGCCGATTATTAACGTAGTAAAAATCATCTCGAAAAGAAAGATACATCTTGAATGATAAATTATAATATATGTGGGAATGAGTAAACAATAAAAACATATTTAATTGAATATTTCAGATATTTCTGTTGACGTTTGATCCGTACAGTGAAGTATGGCTCAAATGACTTGTGTTTCGAGTTTTTTTGGCGGGATCTTGGTCTTTCATGTAGTGGATTTTATTTTTTATTTACTTGACTTTATATTGTGTAAAATTGGTGGTGTTTTATGTAATATAGTTTGTTTATTGTGCATAAGTGAATGGAAAATAATACCACGGACCATGAATTCTGAGATGCCACAAAACTCCACAGAAAGTTCTAACAAGATGGCCACCATCTTGTTAGTTCATTGAAATTTTATCAAGAAACTTGTAATATCGATACTCACTCGACAATGGCAGTAATAGTCTACTAGAAGGCTGATTGCCAAAAATGGAATGGAAGAAGACTTGTGTTTTTGAGATGTCAGCTGTGAAGAAAGATTACTATTTACGACTATAACTTGGTAACTGTGCAAAAACGAATTAAAGATTATTTCTCCAGATTCCATTGTGTTATCAATCATCCCACATATATACGATGTATTTATTTGGAACTATAATATATACTAGTGGGCGCCCAGTGGTCGACATTCGAACATAGTTCATTGATTTTTTAAAGTTGAATATAGAATGAAAAAGGGTAATTGGAACGTAAGAGTAAAATAATACATACAGTCGAGCATAGCAACCTCCTTCACAACCTTTTTTGAAGTCCTTTATTGACAGATGTCAAAATGTCTTTTTTATTTACATGTGTGTATATGTTGTGTAAAATTGAAGCAGCAGTGTGAGTAATGCATATTTTAATTAATTTAATGTACTTCTAATGCATTTTATATAAAATAAATAGCTTTCTAAACTTTAATTATGCCAAGTTTCACGTTCATCCGTTCGCGCATTTCTCTCAAAAAGGGATACAAAGTTTGGGCTTCACGTATTAATATATAGAAAATATACACATTTCCGTTTCTCGAGTTTTCTTTGCAAAATTGCAATAATGAGACAAAATAACTTCGGAATGATGTAAAATAGAAACAATATGTATTTAACAAGATTTCCACGCGTTCAGTATGGTAGCTATACAAGCTATACAGCTGTCAACACGCGATAATATTCTTTTTTTACGACATATACCCAAAATAATTAAACCTTTGATAGTTTAGATAAACGTATCATCTTGCTGAAGTTCTTATAAAATTAATGATTTGTTTTTTTTAATTTTATATTCATCTACATCTAATACTTCCATAACGGATATCCCGGTTAAACGTGTTGATAGCGATTTCCTGAAGTTTGTCCGTCCATCGCACTATCAGGGACGATACGAGTATATTAATTTTGTATACGACAAAGATTCTACGTTTATTCAATATAATTTCGACATTGTGTGTCAAGTGGTAACTTCCTTTACTAACATTTGTCTGGAAATATACTTATATACCTATTATTTTTGCTATATAAAAAAAGACACAAAAAAAGTAAGTATATTATGTACAATATGTGAACGATGGTGATGTCTGGAATTGACTCTTCTCTGTGCATCCATTTAAAAAAATTGTGACATATATCTAATATATACTAAATATTATATATCTTTGTTAAAAAGATAAACCAGATCGAGTTTCTTGCCGGTTCTTCTCGATGATTGGGTTGTTTTCCGAACCGGTGGTAATTTTGACGTTCATAAGTGCCTTCTTAGGGCCTAAATTGAATAAAGTGTTTTTGATTTTGACAACCCAAATTACTAGGGTCAGGACCATAAAAATCTGCATTTGGGTTCCTTTTACGCTATTGGTGAGCACTAACGAAGAAGCGGCGATAACATAGTTGATAACGTGTTCGGTTACAGCGTCGATGGAGGTTGGTTCGAATCCTTGCAACTTAGTCGGAGCTGCGGGTGAAGGAAAACAATGTGATGAAACCATAGGCATGGTGGTAGGTGCTTTTACCAAGTCTGTTTGGATAGCTACCACCCTCGGGTTGATAATCTATCGCCAAGCACCTGTTAGCTTATTCCGGCGGTTTACAATTAAGAGCCAGTACCATCTGTGTTTGACGTGTTTACTATATCACGTTGTCATTTAACATCCGATGAGTTTTTTTTTTTTCTTTATGTCATCGGAGGCAAACGGACAGCTGGGTCACCTGCTTTTAAGTGATCACCACCGTCCATAGACACTTGTAACACCAGGGTGTCGCAAGTGCGTTGCCAGCCTGTGTTGGAGGAAGTGGAAGAGAGTTGGGCCTCCGGCGCTCTTACCGACCGAACGAAACGCAACAATGCAAGCACTGTTACTTCACGTCGGTTTTCTGTGAGAGGGTGGTACTACCGCGGGCGAGCCGACCCATTCATACTGAAACCAGTAATAGCTTCGGCGTGGCTCTACCACCTACTAAATTGATTGTGATGAGAATGTGTTCAAACGCTAAAACCTATAAAGTATTTTAAAAAACATATTTTTTGAAATTCAAACCCCAAAGGTAGCAAAAAGTGCTATGAAATTTCCTTTGTAAATCTGTAATTTTTTAGTCAGTTATTCTTTTATATGTATAGATATATAAAGTAACCATTACTGCATTGGACAAGGGGGGGAAGCTGCGGTAAATTGTTAGTTTTAATATCTCCTCTGTCTCTCTCTGACTCTGTCAACAAACTGTAGTTCGGTACTTAGTTAACAATTTCTAGAAATTTCGTCAAATATAACTCTCCGTTATGGGAGGAAAATATATTTAAAAGAAATTCATTTATTCTGTACTATTTTCTAATAATCAAATAACTAACAAGAACAGTATATACTAAGTCTCCATGATTACTTGAACTACAAAAACAATTTGCGTGACCTCTTTAGATAAACTTTACATGTATATATATCCGTTTGTTTATAATTGTTTGCTTTAGTCGATTAACTTATCAAAATAGTTATCCAAGTAGAGATATACCTGAATGCGGTATTATACTGAGCACTGGAAAGAAATCGATCTTACATATGCAGTTTACACGATAGATATTTTCTGGATAAACGATCAATCTTAAATATAATATAGACATTAGGGTGTGCCAAAAAGAGTCGATATTTTTTTCTCTTGCTCTCACCCCATAACACCATAGTATATATCCAACCAAAAATTATGTCCAAAGGACAGCTCTAAATTTCAATTTTAAGAGGTCCTCCAACGAACTTTAAATTTTCCCATATAAATAATATAGGGAAAAATTTTTTGAACATATTTGTCACTTGGAATCTGTGAAGAAGTTTTAATTATGTAAAAATGAATGGGTAGGTCTCATTAAGCGATAAATTATCAACAAAAAATTCATTGAATCAAATTTCTATCTTTAATATTTAAATTTCTACGGATCTTTCAAATTTGAATTTTTAATAAATTTGAATTTTTTTATCTTTTGCCAAAAAACAGGAGCTACATATATTCCAATCTAAAGAGTACGGTTTACAAAACGCATACCCCCATACAAAACGTTCTAAGTCAGTCGTTAGGTCAATATTATGACCAGTTGATAGGCTGCGGTCTTCTTGAGGTTCATTATACACGACTATTGATTGCGCTAATCGCTAACGTCAATTAGGCTGCTTGATCGCTTCCTACTACATACCATAAAAAAATCTATGGTAGGAAATGACCGATATATCTAATAGAACATCCGCAAACGCTCGGTTATTAATCACTAACTAGGTTACAGTAATACATTATTTAGGTGGGTCGTGGTTATTCAATTTGCTATCCCCTTGTAAAATCTAACTAACGTATACAAGAAATATAGTTCTCGTTTATTTTATTTGTTACGTGTAAATCGGTATGTCATAAATAAATACACTATAGTTGATAAAAAAAAAACAGCAAAACTTTGTTCTAACTACCTAAATAACATAGAAACTCGACAAACTTTAATAGGAAAAAAATTTACATCAAAATTTCAGTAGAGTCGGAAATGGAGTCGTTATATTTCATAACTAGCTGACCCGTGCGACTTCGTCTGCACCAAATCGGTTATTACCGGTTTCGATTGTACTTTTAAACGCGAAAAATCTAAATACATCTCAAAACCCGATTGCAGCGATACCTACTGTTTCAAATTGTGAATCCCAACTATCCAGGGACTCACTCAAACATATACCCAGTTGGTATGTGAGAAATATTTTAAAATATGCTTTGAACCCGTTCGCAGCATCACCTACCAGGTCCAATTAAGATAACAAATAACCTACATATATTGCCGATAAATGTCTTCCCAGTACGTTGTCCCAGTAACTTCTGTCCCAATAAGCCTACAACCCGTTCGTAACATCATCTACCGGGTTCAATTAAAATAAAAACTAACCTACGTATATTGGCAGTAATGTAAAAAAAGCTTGAGAGGTCCATGGACCTCCAGTTGGAACGTAGTTCCTTTCCCTTTTTTGTAGGCGTTTACTATACGCTCAGTATAGTTTACATTATAAAATATCAAGTTGATAGAGTTAAATTGTAATTTAAACGTTAAAATATATTCATAAAATAAATAATGATAAATTAAACACTGAATGACATCATAACTATTTTCAACTTGTATTAAAACTTTTTCACACTACATTGTATTAAAGAAAAACATAAATATTAAAAAGATATGAGCAACATGTGTCATCTGTCACTTGCCTGTGACTATTTGTCTAAGAGCTAGGCAACGGTTTCGACAGCGAATTGGCTGCCGGTAAACCTTTACAGGCAAAAATATTGAACTTTATATAATTTTAGAATGTTTTGTTTTTCACTAACTTTTAAACGCTACTAAAACGTGAATTTATTATTGCCAGACATTTTTGATATTAACAATAATGTGCCCGATGCAATTTTTTGTAAATAAAGAAGTATGTTCAAACCATGTTAAGATATCTGTAATTTTATTGAAGTTATATTTCTTTTGGCGCGTTAGGGAAAAATGATGAGAGTAAATTTTTACGATGAACGCGCACACCGTAACAAAAAAATGATGAGAGTAAATTTTTACGTTGCGCGCACACACCGTCACGAAAAACCGACACCCTGAAGTTAGCTATAGTCAACATTTTGTTTCTTTGTATTTGTTGTTTGTATTTCTTTATATTAAAACTTTCATTGTATTAAATACCTTTTTTTTATTGTTAGTGTCGTTTTTTCTACAAACGTAGAATAAGGCGCAAGATAAAATTTTTGAAAAGATTTTTACTTGTTACGCCAAAGAAGTATAACTTCTAATGCGTGTACATAAGTACACACACACACTTTTTTTTAATATTATTTTATTTCAACATAAAAAAGGGTAAATTAAAAATATAATGTATTTTTTTATGTCATAGGAGGCAAACGGACAGGTGGGTCACCTGGTGTTAAGTAATAACTACCGTCCATAGACACTTGCAACACCAGGAGAGTCGTAAGTGCCTTGCCAACCTGTGTTGGAGGGGGAGGAAGCGGAAGGGGAGAGGAGGAAGGGGAAGAGAGGTGGGCCTCTCCGGTGCTCTCACTAATCGAACGAAACGCACTAATGCAAGCATTGTTACTTCCCGTCGGCTTTTTGTTAGAGGGTGGTACTACCCCGGGCGAGCCGACCCATTCATCCTGAAACCAGTAATAGCTTCAGCGTGGCTCTACCCCCTACCAAAACCTATGTATAGAATAACTTAGTTATAACTCTAGCTTAGCGCAACACTGGCTGTATAATAAAGATAGCCATAATTGTGGAAGAGCCTGGTTAACAAAATGAAATATGTTCTTTGCAAGGGAAAAAATAAAATGGTTTGAAATGAATTATTTTGTTTATAAAGAATATCACCAGGCACATTATTGTCAATAACAAAATTGTCTGGCAGTGAAAAATTCATGTTTTTAATAACGTATAAACGTTAAACTTATAAAAGTTACTGACAAAAAATGTTCCTTAAATTATTTATAAATCAAAATGTTGATCTGTAAAGGTGTAATTCGCATTAAAAAATACAACGTTAACCGGCTACCAGGTATCCTGAATCGTGTTTGGAAGGGCATAATATATCTTCATATTAAAGAACCAACTTTTCTCAAATTCTCGTTCTTCCAACGTTGCTGGCTCTTATACTAAGGTGTCGCAAAAAAGTCTAGTTACATTAACTAATTTCTTTTCTTTCGTTATCCTGGAGAACCCCTTGCGTTTTATGGGTCAAAAAGTATCCTAAATGTAACCTTGTAATGTACAGATTTGGCTTTGTTACAGTTTTATTATAGTATAGATAAATAAATAAATCTTGTCACCTTTGTTTAGCAAACATTTTTTTATACAATGAAATAAATGTAACAACATAAGTGACAGTTTCGTCTACATAAATGTTTCATACGTGGTCGATAATTACGTACAGAAATGTCATGTAGGCGTAGCTCAGTTGTAACGTACGGGGCTTTATATGTTTCGACGGAGCCGACGGTTCGAATCACGGTGGTCGTTTTTTTTTGGTATTTTTTTTTAAGTAGCATATGGAAATATAGCTTAATTTTTTAGCTAATCTGTCTGCTATATATAGCACAAAGAAAATTTACCAAAATTCGTCAAGAATATCATGAACTACATTTTTTTTACTTTCGTCCGTTATCCTGGAGAATCCCTTGCGTTTTATGAGATAAAAAGTATCCTAGATGTAACCTTGTAATATTGGTTATTACTGTGCCAAATTTCGTCTAAATTGGTTCAGTACTTTCAGAGTAATACGTGTTTAAAGGGACAGACAAACAGGCAGATCCTGGAGAATCCCTTGCGTTTTATGAGAAAAAAAATATCCTAAAAGTAATCTCGTAACATTAGTTATCACTGTGCCAAGTTTCGTCAAAATCGGTTCAGTACTTTCAGAGTGATGCGCGTTCACAGGGACAGACAGACAGACAAAAATTTTAAAAGGGTTATTTTTGGCTTCTATATCGACAACAAAGCCTACCCCCATCAAAATTTTCAAAAAATATTTAATGTACAGATTTGACCCTGTTACAGTTTTATTATAATATAGATGAGATAAATCCAATTTTAATCGTTCATACAACATGTTTAATTTTTTTAAGATTTCCAGTTTTTGTACACTGAGAACGAAGATCAAATTTTGCCGTCCATAAGGTTTTTCAAGTAAAATATTAGGAACGGCTGAAATTGGATTTAGTTTAATATTTTTGTTTGAAGTGTAACCGCATAAATGACACAGAAATTCGACAAACTAATAGAAAGAAAATAAACGTAACAATTTAAAATAAAATCAGAAATGACTGAATAATCAACTTGAAATATAAAGTATGTTACATCCAATATATATATAATAACGCTACATTACAACTGTAATGCTCCGTACAAATAGTCTTGTCCAGTTTACTTACGGATACACGGCATTTGCATCCCGTACGGGACTCGGTACGTCACGTCGCGTCGACCCGAATTCACACCGACGGCCCCTGCATACATTTACTATACTATAAATTCAGCTAGCCAAATAAACAAAGTGCACATGTGACCCGAAACTATCAAAACATTCGTTTAAGCGATGTTTCACAAGCATACCAAGGTACTTGCCAAAAATAACAATACGTTCCGATTGCAGTGTATAAAACTTACTATTAAGTTCGAATAAACAACCTCTGTGAGAAATTTATTTTAAACTAGTTGTGCCCGCGTCTTCGTGCGCGTGAATCGTTACGTAAAGAATCAGTGTCTACTACAGTGATCTGAATGTTTTAAGTCCATTTACTTTTCTCTAGTACTTAAGGCGCGTTGTCATTAAAAGTATAATAACTTCTGATAAATCGAACCGATTTTAATGAAACCAAGACTAAATGTTACCCGACGATATGCTTTTTTATGATATGATATGAATTTTGCGTGTTCATAAAAACAGACAAACAGATAGACATTTCTAAAATCTGTTAAAATGTATTTCATTACTTATTCCTGGATACCTGCAACAGTTTTTTTAATAATAATCTAAAAAGTACAGACCCGTTAGTTTACGCTCTTATTCATTATTACATAGTATAAAACAAAGTCCCCTACCGCGTCTGTCTGTCTGTCTGTTCGCGATAAACTCAAAAACTACTGAACGGATTTTCAAGCGGTTTTCACCAGTGGATAAAGTGATTCATGAGGAACGTTTTGGTATATATTTTTTTTATAATCAGGGCGGGACAACGCCTGCCAGGCCCGCTAGTATATATATATATATATATATAGAAGAAGCTTATTTTTTAAGCATTTCATTTTTTTTCTATTTCCAGAAAACTAGTCGCCCAATTCAGCCGTGAAGAAACATCATTGCTAGTTCTCCGCGTAATGGTTGGATTGATAATCCTATACGACTGGGTTCACCCGTCGGGCGCGTTCTGTCGTTCCTCCTCCGTGGACGTGAAGGGCTGCGTTAAATTCCTCCAACAGCAGCCCGCGACGAAAGCCGAGCCCCTTTTAAACGCGCTAAGGTACACAACGAAACATTTAAACAATCAGTCGACGCCAAAGAACATCAGGACTCTGTTGGCGGCGTGAGGACAGCACTCCAGCCTTGCATGTTGCTGTGGGGAATGATTTGACAATAATATACTCGTGGGGATTTCTCATTGCCGTCTTTCTGTTATACTTCATTTACGTTCATTAAATAAGTCGCAATTCCTTGTTTGGAATATGCACTCTAATATCTTTTACAGTAAACTTTTTTAGAAAATTATTTATAGCTTAAAATAAATTATATGTCAATTGTTTTACCTTAATCAATTTAAACAATATGTAACTTCCTATTTGAATGTCGATTTTCAAGTGAAACTTTTTTGGGCGCGATAGTGATAAAAATAAAAGAACGATTAGTGCAACATTTTATACAAAACATATTCGCAGTAACAATTCTGATGCTAAAGAGCAGAAAATAGGCACTTAACTAGAGAAAGAGAGAGGTGGAAAGAACTATGCGATTAAATGAGAGATACATGAACGTGACAGTATAAGGCAGATGTACTTCCGCGCGAAATTACCTACCTTTTAAATTACTACCGTACCTAGATAATCTATAAAAGTACTAACTGATTTTTGCACTGTAGCGACAACATACATACATAAAACAGTCAGTTTATAGTAATTTCGCCTTTGATCGCCAAAAAAGTTTCACTTAAATTACGTGTGCTAACTTGAACGTGCTGTTTTTTATTACTTAGATCAGAGGTTCCCAAAGTTTGCGCCGCAGCGCACCAGTGCGCCGTACAAAGTAATAGGGGGCGCCCGGAGACAGTCCTATTAACTTTTTTTCTGCTAGCTTAACTTAGTTATCCATGCCCGTGGGTACAACGTAAACTATTAAATTCCCAGCACAGAAATCCATGTTGTGGATGTTTTAAAATTCGTGCCTGGTATCATTGTACGTATTTCTATCGACTATACCTATTTCGACTAATTAGCTAAGTTAGGGCGCCGTGACAAAATACCAAACTTCAAAGGTGCGCCGCGGACTGGAAAAGTTTGGGAATCCCTGACTTAGCTGACAGTTTACAGCAAAATCAGGAATAATAACCAAAACTATTACTTTTCTCTGTCATTTAATATATAATAATAGCTTTTAGAATATAATTACATATTAAGTATTAACAATTGTTTTTGTATTAAAAAAATATTTTAAGGGAAGGTCATTAAAATAAATGCTGTGTTCTTAATGTCCTTTGTATAACAGATTTTTGCTCATTATTATCTATATATTTACTGAGTTTTTGTTACAAAGAATTTATATAAACTTAGGTATTGTATTAGATAACATATAATTTACGTTTCTATAACTTAGTTAGCTTTGAAAGCAAACATTGATATAATCGACAAAGAATCCCCATTATATGTATCCTCACTCTAGTGCAAGGTCCTACGCCATTCTGATAATAAGATTGTTAATAACAACACGTTTTTACTTCTGTTAAACAATCTTTCGAGGCTATGTGAAGTTTATAAAGAAAAAAAGTATTATTTACGTTATATTTACTATATAAAACTGCCTTGGAATTAAATATTATGTATACACATATATATATATTAATTGGTTACCACGTCATTGAATATGTGATTTATTGAGTACTTGTTATTATGTGAATGCAACAATGTGCTTTGTCTGTAGAACGTCAAATAAGAAAATGAACTACAACCCATTTCCAATATCGAATTGGGCATTGATTGTTCTAACTGTAAACAGCATATTTTTCCAAAGATTTAATTTGATACTTACGGCATTTTATTTTTTAAAAGACTGAGATAGAATTCACGTATAATGGTCATTGGAGATTCTAATGAAAGTCGTTATCAATTTTCATAAACCTATATCTATATAATCTTTATCAATAATACCAAATGAATTAATTTGCTTGGAATCTCCAATATACTTTTACGATAAGAGTTTAAATAATTTTGTTCAATTCAAAACAAGCGTTATTACGTTATGCACAAAGTATGTATTATTTACGAATTGTTCGGCGTTAATAATGTTGAATTTATTGCATGCAGCACTGCCTTGATAATAAATAACGTTTAATATTGAATTTATAAATATAAATTATGTTTAACAATATATAAAATTTAAATTGTACATAAAGATATAATAAATAAGGAATAATTAATACTAAAAATATGATAGTAATATGCCTTTTATTTACATAACGTATGCATTTAAAATTAAAACAATTGTTATGATATTTAATTATCCATAAACTATGCAATCGTTATCAAGTTGGGATATTATTGAGATAGACAAAATGTCATAGTGACAGAGTTTTTGGCGCGATCTTGATCTGTCACATAGTGGTTTTTTGTTCATAAACTTAAATAAAACCCGAGGAATTTATAAGTAAACAGCTTTAAACCTATATTCGTAATGTCGGTGACATTTTGCGTGCACGAGTAAAGTATATTACTTTTAAATAGTTTTAAAAGTCGCCATCTTGTTAGAGCTATGTTTGAAAATAGTACGAAGATGGCTTAAAGGACACGGATCCTTCAATATCCTTGATAGTTTAAAAAAGAAAAAGATTGGAAATTGACATGAAATTATAATAATTTCTATTGGAGTTTTTGCGGGAAATTTAGTCTGTCGGATGTGTAGTGGCTTTTATTTTTTTATTAATAATCTTACGTTATTTGATCCTATTGTTATCATTATTGTGGATGAGAAATAATAACAATAAACATGAATTCTGAAATATCACAAAAGTATCTATAACTTCTAATGGGGCGCCATCTTGTTTGATAACTGAGTCACATGAGACATTTTCCAATAATCACCTAACTCGATAATGCCAGTAATCTTCAATAGAGAGGATTAATCGACAAAGTAAGAAAAAGTAAAATCTGTTATGGATGATTAAGATAAAGTTATATGAACGGATTGTTTGAAATTTCCATAATATTTTAAGGTAAATCTTTTTCTTTATCAAGTATTATTTTATTAATATATCACATACTAAAAAACTAACCTTTTTTATTGCTGTATGTAGTAAATACTATACTAGATTCATAGCTTTAGATACTGTATAAATATTTTATTTTAATATTCTTTCATATTGTAGTTAACTTAATTTAGTATATGATAAAATTTTGATATGAGTAATTAGTTATTTCCTATTACCAACGATTGTAGTGATTTATATTATTTTCTACAATATACACGATATAAAAACACTGGATACGTCTCTGTGTTAAAATATTGCATAGAAGTAATGAATAATCTCAAACTATGAGTATTAGATCACCATAGCACAAACTATCTTTGCGTATAAATCTTTAGGATAAAATATAAATGTAATTTAATATATTCGCACAGTCAGCACTATATTTTATTATAGTAGTTCTATAATAACCACGTTATATATATCACCCGACTGATAAAGTCCGCGTAATGTGTTCTAAAAGATATTGTAAGGAATTGAAAAGGTGATTTGAACCTTAGGTATATCATATTCGAAAATCGTCACTGCCCAAGAAATAATACATATTTTTTTATATAAAAAATAAATATTATAAACACGTTTCTCTTATTCCTAATTATTAAACGCTTACAAAATTCGTCTAGGCATTGTCCAGACGATGTAATTAAACTATTGAATCGCTTATGAATATTAGTTTATATAGAAAGCGCCAACATATTGGCGAAATAATTGTTACAATTAGATGCGATGGTAATTATCCCGTAGCTTTAAACGATGTGAAGAGAAATGTATAATTTTTTTCTATAAGCACAAGCATTGTTAAATTTTTTATAGATAAATCTTTAGCGAATTATTAAAAGTTAAAGGTATGCATTTTTAAAGTAATACAAATTGTTGCGTTGACATGTTTATAAACCCAATAGTTCTGTTAAAACATTCTAATGCGGTTTTTTGTATAAATAAGACATATTTTCTTAGTTATCGTTTATTTATTGTACATAAAATACACCAAAGTTACAAGTAATAAATATACGTTAATAGAATCTTGTAAACTGTAGTTTTATTCTTAAAAATAAGTCGTATTAATAGCCGCTATCCTTTATATATTTTCGTCATGTGTTGTGGATAATAACGATAATATATGACTAAGAAATTGTATCGATTTTTGGATGGATTTATCGATATGTATAAATGTATCTGTTAATGATGGACGATATTACAATAAAATCAATTTCGCGATGTCGACTAACGTCTGTAATGAGTTACGCCAAAGACTGCCGTGCTACCTTTTCTTCGACCCGCACGTCACTCACCCCCGCTACGCATTGGACTTTGTACCGTTGACACTCCCTTCCCCAGTGCTGGAACAGCATTCCATTATACCGTACAGGTAGGTATACGAGCGACCCGAGTCACTGGATGCCTTACTACACCTAAATTAGTGCGTATATCAACCACCCTCACGCGCCCAACCTTCCCTGACAATATTGCCTCGATCCTTCCTCTCATCCACATGTTCCTTGGGGCGTTTGGGTCCACGATGATAACTAGGTCTCCTACTTGTAAGGGCCTTTCTTCTTGTTCCTAGGTATCAAATCAGGTAGAGAACTTCCTTTACCCATCTACTCCAGTACATATCCGCTAAGCGTTATGCAATTCGCCACTGCTTACGCATGGACAAGTTTGAATCATCAAATTCACCTAAAACTGACAGATTAGATAAGGATCTCAGAAGGAAATGAATGGGTGTAAGAGCCTCGTTCGAACCGGTTTCGACGCTAACGTGAGTCAAAGGGCGACCGTTCAGAATCTGCTCCACTTCAGTCAGCAAGGTAAGAACTTCTTCACGAGGAGCGCGTTCTCTTACTATAACTCTAGCGAGTTCTTCACGGTACTTATAAGCTTTTCCCACGCCCCACCACAATGCGGGATAAAATTCCAAGTTGTTCCATAATTGACGGCTGCCGACCTTAAGACATCTTGGTTTAAACCTTGAATAGAAAGCCTAATTTCAGTATCAGCACCTCTCAAATTTGTACCATTATCGGAGTATAAATGTTGTGGCCATCCACGTCTTGCGGTCATCCGTCGCCAGGCCATTATTAAAGCATCAGTAGTAAGAGAAGATACTAGTTCTATATGTATGGCCCGTACTGTTAAACATGTAAATAAGACGGCATATGTTTTTTCTCTTCGTCTACCAATTACGATATCCATAGGTCCGTAGAGATCGTGACCACAAAAGGTGAATGCACATTGATGATGGACCAGACGTGCCTCCGGTAAGTTTCCCATTTGGGTGGTCTAGGTTGAGCTTTCCTTATTCGGCAGATCTGGCGTTCAATGGCTATTCGCTTCACTGTAGGGTGAATACGTATTATCCAATACTTCTGCTTTCATTCTTTAACTACAATTACTGTATTACCATGAGCAGCTTTGACGTGAAAGTGTCTCAACTATTAAACATACAATATGGTGATGACCATCCAAGATGACAGGGTGCTTCATGTCTTCGGAAATACAAGCAGCTCCAATACGTCCGCCGACGCATAGGACACCGTGCTCATCCAGGTTAACATACAAGGTAAGTAGTCTACTTTTTTTAGCTAACATGTTTTTTCCTTTCAGGTTATTGATGTCTTCGGGAAAGCTTTGCGATTGTGGATATTTAATTAACAGCGTTTCGGCTCTCTTCATCATGTCACCGTCGTTATAACAGGTAAGTTTCTTACACATTTTATCGGAACAAACAATAAAACGTAACAGGTCGATCTCAATAAGCGCAACTATGATGAAAACCGAAGCGAGCCAGGAGTCACAGGTAATTCTACAAAGCTTTCTTGCAATACTAAAGTGCATTCTAAATCCGCGACGTTCATTACAGGAACCTGAAAGTCGCGCGGCCAGAAAGATTCATCTTGCGATAGAAATACCGGTCCATAAAACCATTCTTGCTTAAACACGCTGAAGTCACATCGCTCCCTGGTAGTCACATTTGCAACGTTCATTTTATTCGATACATATCGCCATTCTTCTATTTTCGTAAGCTCATCGATTTCCCCTAGACGATGAGCGACAAATACTTTATAATTTCGAACATCGTTTCTGATCCTGTGAAGTACTGTACTCGAATCACTCCAAAACAATCTTTTAGTAGGTTTTATTTTGTGTTCTCTTGTAATAATTTCATCAAGTCGTGCAGCGTGGACGGCCGACTGTAACTGTAATCGTGGTATGGTCATGTTTTAAAGGAGCGACCCTGCATTTACTTGTAATAAACGCTGTACGTGTGCCATTATTAGAGTTACAGTCGGCTCGAAGGACCAACTTTTGTTAATGATGAACGGTATTACAATAAAATCATTATCGCGTTGTCGACTAACGTGCGTCTGTAATGAGTTACGCCAAAGACTGCCTGTCGATTCGATCGATCGATTTTAGAAATGAAGATTTGCAGTTTGAAATAAATCTGCAGTCATTATCACCTTCTAAAGAAGATTATGAAAGTGTATAAAGATATATGAAAGAATATAAAAAGTAATTTTTTACATTTTAAAAGATAAAATTATTCGATTTCACTTGACTAACCTACTCAGTAGCTGGAATAAATTTGATGGTAACTGGATTTTAACCAGGGTTACTCATCTCTATAACAGATGGCGCAATGGTTTAAGTACTCGCCTCCCTACTTTAGTAAAGTTATTTATGTGATCCACAAATAATTGAATTTATAACTTCTTTTAGCGCATTTGAGAAAAATAATGGAATGAATTTTAATAAGTAAATTTTTATGATGCGCACGTATACGGACACCTAAAAGCGACACCATGAAGTTGGTAATTGTTTGTCAAGTTTTCGTGACAACTGATAACTATATTGAAGGTAGTTATTCAAATATATATGAATCTGCAACACGTGTTTTATATTAGTGGAGATAAAAAAATATCATCATCATCATTACCTTATTCCAACTCATAAAATGATTAGGTAACAAATATGTCCACACATATACATGAGTATTTGTGTGTTATTTTAAATTATACTAGCTATGCCCACGAATCCGTCCGCGTGGAACCTAATGTAAAAAAAATAGTGCGTGGAGTCCCTCCGCGCGGAAGAAGTGAAAATTCGTAATGTGGAAATAAAAATAGGATGGGGTAGAAATTTATTTTTAGTGAAATCATATTGTTTCTTAAGACAAACTATCAACATTGCTTACAATTCACAATTGATCGCATCTTTTAATTATCATTTTCGAGTGGAGAAATATTACAATGGGATTATGATAACTAAAGTAAGATACGAAATGTTTGATTATTTTTCTCGCTCTGTCCTTTCTATTCCCCCTCCCCAGAAGCGTTGAACTTTTAACGCAACAGTGCTTTCATACCCCCTCCATGGTAGCGTTAAACGTTTAACGCAACCTTGTTGGAAGTCGCATTACAAGTTTCACTTCAAAAACAGTGAATAATAAAATCCTCTGAATGTATTAAGTCCATTTACTTATCTACTTTTCAATAGTACTTAAATCGCGTCGTCATAAAAATACAATAACTTTTGATAAGATTGGACTGACTTTAATAATACCAAGCTAATCTTACTCGATGATATTCTTGCTGAGGTTTTATCGTGAACGCAGTACTTTAGAAGTGATGCGTGTTCAAACAAACAGACAGAGATTTTTCTAAAAATGTATTGAAATGTATTTTATTACATATTCCAAGACACCTGCAACAATTTTTTTCACAAAAAAGCACAGACACGTTCTTTATATTACAAACTTTTTAAAATATGTTTATAGATTTGAGATAAACTGTCGGTATGTATCCTTTTTATTTGTTTTCATAATAAATTATTATAATTTCATTATTATATGATGAATAGTTTATTCTACCTCTTTTTGATACCTTTCTTGATTCTGTATTCATATATATAGAAGAAAATTAATTTTAAAGTTAATTATAATTCATTCATTAAAACGTCATTGCATTTAATGTCTTTTTGCTAATGAACTGTAACTTCTTACGTGCCTACATAAGTAATCTAAGTAAAATACGTATTGAAAAGAAAAAAATTGAACGGTAGATGAATATTATAATTGGATATAAAGAGTGAATTTATTACACAAGTTGAATTTACTTATGAGGTTGATATGCGGGGAAAACGCGGGGTTAAGTTGTCATGCAGGTGGGGCGAGGATATTCCGGGGGAGGAAGAACAAGTGATCTGATCTTCGTCCAGTTCACATTCGCATATAGTGGTCTCTAATTCCTAATTTAGCTGGGTGGACTGGTGAACAACAATGACTGAAGCGTATACTTGATTTATGACCAGAGATTTTATGTGTTTACTTAAATTTGGATTCAGAGAAAACCAAGGTATGATGAAATGTCTAGTTATATGAACCCATAGTCTGTGTCTCTGGCTTTTCTGGAGATCTGCCCTTCATTGTTCCATGCAAACTTATAGGGAAGAAGTAGTGTTTACTAATGCCATGACTTTAAATTGAAACTCGATACAACATGGACATTTTTTATTCTTAAACAATAGAAATACTTAAAGATATTATATACAAAAATGTTCCTAATTGTTGGCAGGACGCGGCTTTAATATCAATTTGCCGGTGTCATCGCAAGACATATTGAAGTCGTTGAGGACTGATCGCGTCCGAGCGGTGATGATGCTCGGAGCAACTACTTTCCTGTGCACTCCCATCATGAAAAGCAGCACTGAAAATAATGTTGACTAAAATCATTTATAAATTCTTCAAATTACCGATATTGCTTTTTTTTCGATCTTACTATGCTATTGGCCTGACGATTTTTGTATTGTTCAACTAGTTATTGAAAGTTTGAAAATACGTTTTTTTTTTAACATAAAACCTAAATATTTGCGGCACCTTGATTGAAACATGTTTATGGCCCCTTTATAAAAAGGTTGAGTACGCCTGGTATAGAGAATTACATAACATCTAGATTAGGTACAAGGAATGCACGCTGGATGTTGAATTATAATGTTAAACTATAAGTTAACAATTATACATGAAAAAAGTAAAACTAAGAATGTAAATTTTTACTACAATACTTTACACTAGATTATTTGTGGGCTAAGATACGAGAAGGCCCAGAAATAAAACCGTAAACTTAAGTATCTATCAATACAATAAATAAAATATACATCTAAATGATAAAGAAATTATTGAAACAATACGTCACCTAAAAATGTTGATGTAAAGGCAAAGAAAGGATGGTTCCATAACGATTGGGTCAGAGAGACAACAGGTGTGAGCGGATCCATCAGCCAATGATACGCAGCTATAGCAGTGCACACAGATACCACTGTCAACAGTACTGGAAAATAAATAACATTTACTTATTATTTTAGTTTTATTTAAATAACAATTGTCTTGATAATGGAAGGGATGGATTTTGCAAAATAATTGTTTGTACTCATATCAAAGCTTGAAATCATTTTTTAGCTTCTTTGTGTACAATAATGCTATAATAATGCAAAAATGCACAGAAAGCTTTTTTATACATGACCGACTTCAGTGTTTGACTGCAATTTGACCTAATATTAAATGAAGATTTTGTCCAAGTTAGTAAACATGCTAGACCTAGAGTTGAACTAGCTCTTAAGTGCAGCATTCAAATTTAACCCTTAGCGAACAAATACCGCCATACTTGCGACATTAAAGATATTATTAAAAAGTGTTAATATATTATCAATTATTAATTATAATTTCCGTAAAATCCAATATAGTATAATAATTAACTCTAATTAACACTATTCTGATGGAGATAAAGTTCTTGATTTCTTAAAAAGCCTTGGATGTACTGGTCATTGTTCTAGAAAATGTTCTCCTTCCTTATGAATGACAAGGAAAATGTAATTTATAACAAATTCAAATATCATATAAAAGTCTAACAATACAATCTAGGACAGTTTTATGCTGTTGCAAAAATTAGGTAAATTGTTTAAAGTTATTCAAAATATGGTCATTGAATATTCAACCAACGTAAGAGATTTTACTTACTCCTCCACCTCATTGTAGCTGGTTGTAGACATGCTATGACCTCTGTGAGGCGCCGCTCAAAAGCTTTTAAATCTGTAATAAAAGCTAATAGATCTGATTAACCTTACAAAGTAAATGAATAATTTAATTATCAGGTTGTACCCAGCTTTTGATTTGGCATGTTAGAGAGATGACAGAGATAATCAGCTAAGATTGGTTTCATATAGTAGTATCTCAGTCATTTTACTCTGCAATAGATGGAATAGTTTACAAAATTAAAGCAATCTAGATATCTCACCCTTCTCTCAACTTGTCAAATTGAATACAGGGTACTGTAGAAGTATAATTATGGTTATAGTAGATTATAGTGATTAGAAAAAATCTAAAAAGGTTTATATGCTTACATATACACAATATACTTTATAATTCTTTTGTAAACATTATTTTTTGCTTTGTTATTGTAGTTTTGTAATATAAAGTGAATAGAAATATGGCCCTACCTTTTGTTTAAAATTATTGACTTGTATTATATAATATATACAATACTTATAATAACATATTACTTAATACAATGTAATCTTAAACTACTAACTTATGTATTACATACAATACTTATTGCTTATAATATATCAATTAATTTCATGTAAAGAATAATAAAAGCCTATCCACAATTCTACTTTACGTTTTTCAGGTACATTTAAATAAAGGCTTATAAAAGATAATATATAACCACATACTATTATAATTTTTAGTATGCAAAATTTCCAAAAAAAAACATATACTTATTTTAACACTTGATAGTATCCTCAGGAATCAGGAAAGGAAAGAAAAGATATGAAATTATCCTATCCTTTCAAACAATTCTGCCTTTACAGCACTTAATCCTGAATTCTATGTGATAATAAACAAATTATATGGTTATTATATTTACATAAATATTTTTTATCCTTCACATATATTCTTGTTTGGTTTTTACTTTCACACTTTTGAAGCTGGTGCAAACGGAATAGTTTTTTTTTTGTCATAGGAGGCTAACGGAAAAGTTGGGTCACCTGATATTAAGTGATCACTAACGTCCATAGACATTAACACCAGGGGAGTTGCAAGCGCCACAAAAATTCACGGTTTTAGTCGTAACTAATTTTTGAAGTCAGTACAAAAGTGATCAGAAAAAGATTTGATGCCATTAAAAAGAATGCAGCAGTCACAAGTTTTTAAAAGGTTTGTGTTTGCATCCTATGTTAATACTGAAACAGCATCACTAGATTTTATGGGGATAATATAAAATAATCTCCACTAAGTCAAACGTCAAGAAGGGTATTCTCGATTGTACCAAACAAAAAGTTCTGTATGGCCAGCTTTAAACTTTACTTTTTTAACATACATTACCTTGTATGTTAGAAAAGTCAGGTAGATGTCATCACAGTCATTATATTAGAATTGTGTTCATGTGTCATAGGTGCAAAGTCAAATTGTGCCTTACTAAATCAAGAAATTGTTATAAGGACTTTCCTGACAATAATTAATAAGTACTTGTTGGATATCAAGACTTTTGTAAGAATTTCAAGTAATTTTTTTACCGTTTTTACTTTCTTACTGATATCAAGCAATTACCAAACTGTATGAGATTGATTTAATTAACATTGATTGTTCAAACCTATGTCTTAGATTATTTTAAGTTGATTTAATCCCTAATGAAACATTGATGAGTGACAACTTATTTTTAGACCACCTCTTTATATTTTAGTAAGTTTTTTTTAACATAAAATAGAATAATTTAAAAAATATCCAGACCTTCCTTAATAATTTTTCTTTGCAGATTGATCCACTTCAATAATAATTAGATACTAAGTTTAACTTTTTCTATAATATTGTGATTCATACCATATTATTCAATAAAGGATTATTTAAAAATTGTCTTTCATCTAACCACCTAATGTGCATTTAAATGAATAAGAGATATAAACATAACATCAGCTTTACTCCATTTCTTTCCACCTAATAGTAAGCAGAGAAAAGATAAAAATTATAGGTAGTAAAAAGAGGTTTTATTAAGAAAAAAAGGCCAAAATGACAGTACATGTTAAAACATATTGTACAATATGAATGAAGACTGGTATTTTAGCTCATCTCGCTCAATATAGCTTGGGCCTCAGAAGGTATACACGATATACCAAAGTTCATACATCAACACAGTAGTAATAAGCTAAAGATAAATTATAGGAAGTTAGTACAAACGATATTTTATAAAGTAAATTGAATATTCGTCGGTGTGAGATAAAAGAACTCTCTATTACAAGAAAAAGACGAAAATGATTAGTAAATGATACGTAAATAAAATAAAAATTACTAACCTACACCAACATTTCAAAATAATCTTACCATCACAAGCAGTTTGTTCTAGCGACATTTTGTATCTTCAAATATAAATCACAGGAACAAATAACTACATAATTAGGATTAAACCCATTATTATATTCTCACAACAGCGAACAGTGATCAACATTGAACAATTTTCGAATTTGTCAGAATGACAGCAAAAGGGTGACCAGAGTTAGTAGTAATAATATTCGTCCAATAGGACAGGCGAAGGAATTAATCCATACTGCCAATTCTGAAGTTGTCAATATAGGTAGTTCTTATGTATTCTTTAAAGGCCTAATCGCCAAATCTTATATAGTTCTTATGTATTCTTTAGTCAGTTTTATGTCCAAGTTAATGTAAAGGCATACGCGCCAAATCTTTTCTATGTCCTAATTAATGTGAAGGCAGAAACGCTAAATCTTCTATAATATATTCTTTTATCCATCTTTTTAACCTTAATTTATTTGTTAATAGTAGCGTACTATGTTCCAGAGAGTTTGTTAATTTCCATTGTCGAGTAATTAATTCAATATTCTAACAAGATGGAGGCTCCCTTGTTAGAACTTTCCATGGAGTTTTTGTGGCATCTCAGAATTCATGGTCCGTGGTATTATTTTCTATTCACTTCACTTATGCACAATAAACAAACTATATTACATAAAACACCACCAATTTTACACAATATAGAGTCAAGTAACACAAGACTATGAATAAAAAATAAAATCCACTACATGACAGACTAAGATCCCGACAAAAACTCCAAGCGCCATGTCAAACGGATTTTGATGTCCAAAGGTTGTTATAGAGTGGATCAATGCGTGAACGATGGTGATGTTTGGAATTGACATCTCTCTCTATGCATTCACTAAAATCGATATAAAAGATAAACCAAATCGAATTTTTTGCTCAGTTCTTCTCGATGAGTGGATTGCTTGCCCGAACCGGTGGTAGCTTTGAAGTTCATAAACGCCTTCTTAGGACCTAAATTGAATAAAGTATTTTTGGTTTGATTTGGTTATATATATTAGTAAAAGTAGTTATTCATATATAGGTATATGCAGGGCTTTTTTGTGGGAGCATGCGGGTGCACACTGTGCCCTCAAAGGGAATTTCGAAAGTATGGAAAAATTGCTATAGAAATTGAAAAAAAAAGAAGCTTGTAAATAAAAGAAAATTAATCTTGGTAATCTTTACATTTTTTTTAATAGGTCGTCGCACGGTGGTTAAGTTAGTAAGTTAGTTAAGTTTAAGAGTAAATTGAAAAAAAAACACTTTTCAATGTATGAAAAGTAACCTAAAACAATGAATAGCTCGTAATTTTCATTGGTTTTCGTTTTGAAAATTTTAAAACTGTATCTTACCATTATATGCCAAAAGTATGTCACTGCGATCCTTACACAACTATTGACAAATTTCCAAAATAACAAGGTATACATTTGTGCATTTTTTAACATACAAATAAATATGGACTTACCTAAATACACACCTAAATGTTTACATTATAAATTACTATTATTACATCATTATTTGATAAGTACTTGATTTACTTGATTCTGTATACAGATATATAGAAAATTAATTATAAGGCCTTTTCAGGTTAATTACAATATCTTAATTAAAACGTCAATTGCATTTGCCTTTTTAGAATCTACAGAAGTATATTTTTTTTTTCGAAGTCGCCTGACTTAGAAGTATAACTTTTTACCGGAAATTCCTTATGGATACGCCACCCTCCCGGGGGAGAGGGTGGGTTATGTCCGAGTCGCACGGACTAAAACCCCACGGTGTACCGACAGACCGTTTTGTGGGGGAGGCAAGGGATCGTTCAAGCTAATCAACCTTGTAGAGCCGCCCCCACGGTCCGCCCGGCGGAAGGTGACCGCCGGGCTCCTACCTATAGAGGGACAGACCGGGTACACACCGGCTGCCCCCCTTCGTCCGCCGGACCTGTGCAATAAGGAGATGGCCCCCCCGACCCATCCCCTCAGATCCGGCTACGGTGGCAGGAGGAGTTGGGCGAAGCGCCTTCTCCTCCTGCCTGTCCTCCTTTGGCGGAGATGGCCACTTTGAGGGTCTGCCTCGCGGGCCTTCTCCGCCTCCTCCTTCTGCGAGATGACCTCCTCGCAGAAGGAGGCCATCGCTCGCCAAGCCTGTTCGCTGCCGAGCGTGGTTTCGGTTTCGGCCATGCCCCAAGGCCGACCCCTGTGGAACCCCTCGCCTTGTGGCCCGCCGCACCATACGCCACCAAGACCCCGCCAAAAACCCGCTTTTCGACTGTAAGTCCGTAACTTTACTAGATTTTCAGGAAAATAAATCTAGATTTACTATAATTGCACAACAAATGCCCCACTTCTCTAACATTACATACATAAAATACTAAACAAGTCTATGATTTCTTGATAAAATCTGGGAAAGGTTTGAAAGCCAGTAAAAAAGTCTACTCAATCTTGATATAAGTAATGTAATTACTCATTAAGAATAAACACATTGATTTTCACTGTAATGAAGCCGCAGGTACCAGAACTATAAAATACTTTCTACTAATTTAATTTATATTTCACACTTTAGTTTTTACTGTACACTGATATTATAATATTTAAAAAATATCAAAGTTACCGTTTATTTCACGGAATAAAGAATTATTCTATTAGTTATATTATAACTATTTTAGTTATGGATTATATATTTATGGATACAATTGTTACTTGCTGTTCGCCCTTATTCCTAATATACTTACTGTTTGTCTCGAGATCATAAATAACACCTTGTATAGGTTGATAGTTTCTTTTTTTCTCGAACTGACTACGCTATTGGCCTAGCAAGGCCGTAACAGCTTTACTAGACGACATAGGTTGATAGTTTTCCTTCGGTTCTTTGTTTAAGTATGCCAAGATTTTAATATTTAAAAATATAAACAAACATTTCAAAATTTGAGAATGTTAGGTTATTTTTCGTTCAATTCGATGTTGAGATATAAATATGACGGTCGTTTTCTTTTAAGTTTTTGGTTTTCATTTTAGAATCTTGTAAATTATTTAAACCACAAAATCATCATAAACGTTATGTGCTTATTATCTTACAACGAAATGTAATTTTGTATAGATAGACCTCTGTAGTGTAAACATAATTATAATTTTTGATACCTAGTACCACGGATAAAAGTATACTTTGTTCCGTACCGTACCATAAGGTACAAAGTATACTTTCTTCCGTGCGTAGGATCAAGGCGGCAACAGTGGATCACTTTTTTCTTGAGTAACTCTACACGAGACTCAGAGGAGTGTTGTGAAAATATAAAAGGATTAATATATAGTGTAACTAATGTATTTTCATCATTCAAATCGGTTTAGTCAAACAAAGAGATATACTGGAAGATTAAAAGTATTAAAAAAAATCATTTAGCCACTGGGTGCTGGGTCGGATACAGTGAATCATTAATAATATAACCCGAATAATAATAAAGTTTTTTAATTTCAAACTTTATTTGTTAATTTAACATTTTAGACTGTTAACGTTTTTAGACTGTTTTTGCGATATATGCGATAATTATCCCAATTAAACTTATTTCATACCCGAAACATAAATTCATTGGTGTAACGAAACGTGAGTGAACAAATACAAAGTATATCTTAAGCTAAAAATAACTTTTGCACGTTTTTTGATAAAACAATAGAAAAAACTGCTCACTGCACTCACTACTAACACCGCCGACACGAACGTACTGGTTTTTACATGAACCCTTCCCGCCCTCTAAAGAGTCCGAGATATGTAAAGTTATTTCAAATACTTTCTACACAATAGCCGCTGCGCGACTATTGCCGCTATAACCACCGTTGCCACCACTTTTTTTTGTTCGAACTGACTACTCTGTTGACCTGGACAGGTCTTTACAGCTTCACCTGACTACTGAGGCGAACGTTTTAGGCACTCAACAAATTTTATTTTGGCAACTAGCTCAAGCACCTCGGTTTGAGCTGTCGCCTGTTTTATGCAATATTCGCGACCTATCTGAGCTAACCGAAGCTAAGCTACCTATTCATGCATGCCTCAATAACTTTTATATGTATTTTGTGTCTACCCTACCTACTATTATATACTCGTGGTAGTCAAACAGCTGAACATGATATAAAATAACGAGTTCAATTTTTAAAACTACTTATTGAAACATATAAAATTAGTCCTATTTAAATTATAACAATGATTACTAAAAAAATTACTTTTCAAACTTAAACTGGATTTAACTTACATATGTTTTAAGTACCTTAGCGCAAGTAGATATTGCCCATCTCCTCATTGCACAGGTCCCGGCAGGCAAGGGGAGGCAGCTAGTGTGTACTCAATATGTCTCCGTGTTAAGTCGAAGTCTTTCGCGGCGGTCACATTTCTCAGGGCGAACCGTTAGGCGGCTCTCAATGCTTTCAAGATTGCTGGCCGAGATCGTTCTCTTGCCGCCCTAACAAAACGGTCGGTCGGTATACCATAGGGTTTTAGTAAGTATCAGTCTCACACTACTCACTCTCTCTCACGTTGGCCACGAGGATTTCCCCAAGTTAATTTAAAAAAAAGTGCTCCTTACGATTATAAGCAAATAATTTCGCATATTTATAATATTTGTTTTAAGTAATATACTAGATTATAAGCTGTGTAAATCATTATGAGGCTGAATTTGCAATTGTTTTTTTAATAAGGTCAACATACCGAAATGTCGATATTTAAAAAAATATACTGTACTCCGATATTGATGTTTTTAAAAATCTCGATAGATCGAAAGACCAGTATCAACAAACTCAAAAGTACTAGTCTGTGTTCAAAGAGCTCAAAACTAAGGTCCAAGGTTCAAATAATCTAAAGATATTTTGTTTTAATTGTTTAATAAGTTTAATAGCTTGAATAATCGTATAATGTAAGTAATAATTATAATTGTTTTCTACTAATAATATGTATTTCACAAATTAAGAAGTTAAATTATGAACAACACTCAAAACTTATAGTAAGATTTCATCTAAATTCCATTTATTTTAATAATTCGAGTAATAAAAATTATACTTTTGCAACTCGTAGTATCAAAATTTAATATTTTGGAAATGTTTTTGCCGAAATTGGAAAGTTTACTTATTTACATGTCTAAAGTTTAGGTTTCGAATCCCAGAATTGAAACATAAAACAGGTATTTTGCTATGTCTGCTAATTTAAAATATCAATAATTAGTTACAATTTTCAAATTAGATTTACCCAACAAATCTAAACTACATATAATACATAATAATAGTATATAGTTTCTAACTGGTTTATATATGCACATCTATATGTTCTCTAAATAAAATTATATTAAAAAATCTCAATCTTTATTCTTTATATAACTTGTCACACTCTTGCATATCTTGCATTCTGTTACAATGGGTTAAGGTAAAAAATTTCACTTCTATATTAAAAATGTAATTAAATACATTACAATTTAATTGGTGCCAAATTTCCATAATGACACTTTAATGTTGCATTCTATATAATGAATAATTATCATAAATATATTGCCATGAAGACAATAACAGAATTTATATGTAATGTTATTAAATTGAGCCCAGAGGTTAAGGGTTCAGTACCCTAACACAATGACTTTGTTGTGATACCTACACATAATTGTCAGTTTTTAATTTTGTTTAGACTATAATAGAAGATATATTAAGTTTAAAATTAAATAGCCCTGTGTGCAAATATGTTTTCATATTTATTATTATATCTATTTATTAGCGAACAATTATTTTCACCTGGCTTTGCTCGCAATAATATAAATTCGACTATCACATTGACATTCGTCTGCAAAATTGAATGATGACTCATTGAGTAGTTACCGACAAGCTCAAATTCATGATATTATATAGTTTCACCATACTAAAAGATATTGATACTATTTCAGTATATAGTCTGTAGTTGACTATAGTTGACCTTGAACTATAGTTATAGTGATAAAGTTTTTTTTTTAGTTTTCCTGGCTAGCTGACGCTATCAAGTTGAAAATCTGTTGCCAAGCATCTGTTGGTGTGTTCCGGCAGTTGTATTTAACAGCCAGACATCGCCAGGTTTAGTGTGTTTACCATCTTAGACCTTATTGTCATTTAACATCATATGAGATTGTGGTTAAATCTAATAACCTATAAAAAAATTACCAGTTCAGTTGGCATTACTATTATAGAAACTAATTGATAGTATATCAATATTTTTGGACTTAGTGGAGTTTCAACTGCCTATGAAAACATTTTTCCACTCCTGAGTATTCTAGGTTTTTGTGAATAGTTGTAATGAAATTTCTTAGGGGAGGGCTTTGAAATTCTGATCTCCAATCTTTTTATGTGACAAAAAGTGGTGGTGGAAAACTCTGTGTTGAGTAGAGTAGGAAAAGTATATAACTTGCTTTTGGGTATTAGAGAACATTATGACATACACACTTTCTTTCTTTCTCTATGTCTGTGGTTGCATGTACAGCATTCAGGCGGTGCGGTGGTCACTGAACACATTCTATGCTATTCAAAAGTTTTTGATGATTAATTAAAATGTTTCCCTGTAATACAGAAGTTTCAGTTCTATCTGTGTCTTTATGACACACTCTGTTTTATAATTCAATTAAAATGTTTCTGATCTCTAAATATAACCGAATGCATTTAGCATTTGGTAATAAAATAATGAACATTTGAATTTATTTTACCATACTCATGCTATTGCATTGTTACTTTACTATACATTCTGTATTCTTTTATCTATATAAAATATTTGTGTTTTAATAATTAAAGGACCAAAGAGTTACCTACCGTGGCATCGAATAACAGTATTGTTGGGTGGTAGTTATAGGATAATTGTGTCTGACTGCATCAGGACCATCAGAAATGTGCTCAAAAATGTTAGTTAAATTGTTCAAAGTTATTATGCTTAGTTGATCAATGTTATGTATAATTTTTACCTCGCCACGGATAGAATAATAATTATAATCTGTTTGAAACACAAGTGGAATCTCTGATAATGCCACTAGATATTGTTAACCTTCCATATCCATCACTATAGAAATATTTATAACCCTTTAACACGCATAGACACAGGTGGTGTCAGAAACACAAAGTACTGTAAAGCATGTCTTTTTTTTAATAATTTTAAGTTGTTTAGTTACTTAGTTATTGATTCAGTCTTTTTTCTTTTTGAATTTTTCTCAAGGAAATATGTCTTCAGAAAAAAAATATCTTTTTCATTACTTTATAGTTGATACCTAAACTAGAATAATATATATAGCAAATAATTTAAAAAAATAATGTGATTATTTATTTTATCAGTAAGATGCATATGGACTGCCTTGTTTATATTTTCTCATATAGAGATAGACATAGTGAGTTGAAATAAAAATTGGTCGAGTGAAACTGTTACTAGGACCTATCAGGCCAATAGCCTAGTCATCTCAAGAAAAAAAAGTTGAAACAAAAGTACAAAAACAAATAGGAGACTTTTTTATAATTATTAAAAATATTTATTACCCATGAGAACACGCTTAAAGGTGTTCATTGTCTGACATTCTATCGGTCCTCGGAACAATGTTTTAATTTTTTTTTTTTTTGAACTGACTATGCTATTGACCCGGCAGGGTCTTTACAGCTTCACCGGACTACCAATGTTTTAATATAATGCTATAATTCTTGAATATAAAATAATAAAAAATGTAGCTATATTTTAGAAATAATTACTTTGCAGAATGCTTCCTTTGCGTTATTTAGTAAACAACATTAATTTGGCAGTGCCAAACTGTAGGCTTATGTCTGCTAAAGCTGGCCCTTTAGTTGATTTGTCAGTGGACAATGGAGGAATTGCTACACTAACGATGCAGCGGCCTCCCGTCAACAGCCTCAACTTAGAACTGCTGCAAGAAATTAGCAAGTCTCTGGATGAAGTGGGAAAAAATAAATGCAAAGGAATGATCTTGGCTTCCGTAAGTTAACAATATTATAGTTATAAATATTTTTATAAGGTCTTTTTTCTTAGATTAAAAATAAGGAATTATATTTATTAATAGTAAATCACAAAAATTTGATTATATAAGACTAGGGGGTAACCGGGGCGATAGACACGAGCATGTCCGTCGCTCCGGGCAGTTAAACTGCACAGGTCCATGTGGCGGAGGTGCATTATGCTGATGCGACTCCCACAGTTCGTTAGGGGGAGTAACACCCATTTCCTCTTGAGGGGTCCACCTCTCTCTTGACCCCTCAGGCCGCAGTTTGGGTCCCTTAGGAGGAGACAACACCTGTTGGAGGAGCAGATGTAGTGTCGATTAGACAGTCCCTGCTCCTCCGGCCAAAAGGTGTAAGAAGATACCAAGGGGTTTTAGTCCGTGCGACTCGGGCATATCCATCCTCTGCTGCCCGGTGAGATGGATATCCGTTAGGGATTCCCCCATGGAGAAAAAAAAGAAAAAAAAGGGGGTAACTACAATTTTGTTTTAATTAATGTTTCTGTTGGTTCGTCTGGATTAATTGAGGATTCTTTTATATTTTAATTGTATTTTGTCATTTAACCCCAACGATCCCTTTAACGATTGTAGGACACCTCTGTTAAATTTTGTAATTCCTGTTTGGACCCTATGATAAACAGTAACTATGTATTCTGGGTCTGAAAATCATCTAACTGTATTCTTGTCCACATCGGTTGAGTCATTTCAGTGATTACCTCTGAGGAAAAACATGAATAATAAATTTTGATTTAAAAAAACTTGCAGTTTTTGAACGTGGTTAAAATCAAACCTTCAAAAAATGATAGAATATTCTTATAAACGTTAATGTATTATATATCTTTCTCTCGCACGTTAAATCAAGGAGGTGTATATGTTTGCCTTTTTTTAATGCCATTTTTTCGTTTCCTCGAGTTTCAAGTCGCAAATTCAAATTATTTTTAGAAAAAAATAAATCTTTTTATTAAACATTTTAGTCATCGCCTACAGTGTTTTCTGCGGGGCTAGATATAATGGAAATGTACAAACCAGATTTAAGCCGAGCGGAAACATTTTGGACTACCTTACAAGATGTATGGCTTAAGTTATTTGGATCGACCTATCCTACTGCCGCCGCTATTAACGTAAGTCGACAACTTGTTACCCCTTTCTAATATTATTCTTAAATATTGTAGTATTTGTGATTATATTATAAGGAAACCGTTCTGAGATATCAAGCTAGCTGTCAAAATTTTTGAAATCAGCGCCATCTATACATCTGTGTGATAATTAGTTCTAATTATCCTAATCCTGGCTATATAATATAAATGCGAATATTATATTTTTGGTTTTGTTATGCTTTTACGCCTTAACTGCTCAACCGATGATAATGTAATTTTGCATACACATTGTACAGAAAACGGAAAGATACCCCATCTTTCATTAATAAATTAAGATAAAAATAATGGATGGTTTCATGGAGGAGAATGTATTATTGCAAAAGGATAACTCAAATTTACATTATTCAGCGTCAAAAGTGGCCGAGTCTAAACATTTTTGTACTTTTGTATTACTTTATTTGTGTATAGATAATTTAAGTTAATTTTGGTAAAATAACAAATATACTAAAAAAAAACAAATTCTGAACACCCCTGTGCCCTCTTTAAATCGATATTCAATTCTTTGTATAAGAACCATGTATAGCAATGACTTCAAGTAAAATAATACATCACTACCGCCATCTACGTGTTTGTGTTAATAATATAACGATTCACATACTTAGACCGTACGACATAGCAACGATGTTTATAAGTGATAATAATACCAAACAATACTAATTCCTTTGATATAATGCAATTCTCTTTATACCACTAGGGGGCAAGGCGGACGGTGTCCCGCCCTTATAATAAAAATACCCTTAAAGTTAGACATATGCTGTCGGTGACTTTTTTGTAGGTATTATCAAGGTCTATACCTTTTTTTTTTGAACTGACAACGCTATTGACCAAGCAAGGTCTTAACAGCTTCACCGGACTACAGATAGGTCTATAACTTTTCTCTGGAACTAAATCATATATCTCTCATCGTTATGGCAGTGTTTGAAGAAACTTTCGGCCGTTTTTTCTCCGACTTACTTTGCAAATCCGACTATCACAAAAAACTCTGTTCATGTTTCGGGTTAATGCCTATGACATATATAGCCTATGACACAAATAACATGGCTTTCTATTGGTAAAAGAATTTTTAAAATCGGTTTAGTCTCTGGAAGATTACCCAATACTACGTCACAAAGTCACAAGGTCATAAATTTTACCTCTTTATAATATTAGTATAGATTACTCTCGTAGGTTAATTAAATTCTCTTTGCGTCAAAACAGATTTATTGGTAAAAATTAAATCAATTCTTAGTACTGTTAAATTATAGCCACTTACCTTACAACGCTATAGTCGCAGTCCGCTTGAAGATTTTTCCTTTTTTTGAACACTTAATAAATACCTTACAAAAAGGTGTGTGCAGATTTCTGATCAGTATTAGTATATAATAAACATCTAAGTAACACGTGATCATATGACACTCCCTTCCTTCACACACTGACGTTATTATCCGAAAGATTTGATAAGTTTTGAGGCGGCTATTTTCTAGTTCCCATGGGCGACGATTCATCCATTGTTTATGTCGAGTTCGCATATTGGTCGTAACAATACTTTTTTTTATCACAAAAAGTATAATTTAATTTATTTGTGATATGAAATTAAACTCTCACATTCAAGAGTACGATGTTTCTGTAGTTTGTATTGCCGTCTAAAGAAAAGAGGGGTGTATCTGTCGTTTTTTAGAATATTCAGTTTTATACAGTATGTCCCGTAATGAATGGATAACTTTGAAATGGGTTATAGCAGAATTTATGGCCGTTCAGGAAAAAAATGGAAAAAATATCCCAGCTAGTTCCTAAGATATAATTTTTTTGGTTGCAATACTACAAAATTTTACCTTATTTTACATTCTTGTACACTACTACTACAAATTACTGAATTCCATGGGTTTTTTATTGTTCCCTTCTTATACACTATCCCAATAGATATGCAGTAAATAGTATGGATAACTATTGTACTTGTTGTAAAAAAAGAATGGATTTATTTTTTGTGAAAAATTTAAGCTTCTTGAGTATAAAGAAAAGTATGAAAACATGATTGACCGATAATTTAAAAAAATATCGGTTTTAAGTAGACTTTGGATTTTATCCATTCATAACCGGATACACTCTATACACGCGGAAGGTAAAAAAGGAGTATCTAATTTTTTTAAGCTCTGAACCATTAGCTTATTTTGTCAAATTAAACTTAAACAAAAAGCGAGATGAAGCAATTATGTATTAGTTGATAGCGTGTCCGCACACCGCGTCGATTGACATAGTTTTAAATTCATTGCACTGAGTTGGAGCTTCCGTTGAAGGAAAACATCGTGAACAAACCATACTTTAACCATTTATTAAGGTGGTGGAGCCACGCTCAAACTACTACTGGTTTCAGCATGAATGGGTCGGTTCGCCCGGGGTACTACGACCCTCTCATAGAAAACCGACGTGAAGTAACAGTGCTTGCATTGTTGCGTTTCGTTCGGTCAGTGAGAGCGCCGGAGGCACACCTCCCCTCTCCTCTCCCCCTCCCCTTTCCCTCAAACACAGGCAGGCAACGCACTTTCGACTCCCCTGGTGTTGTTAGTGTCTATTGCGGTGCTGATCACTTAATCTCAGGTGTCCCAATTGTTCGATTGCCTGCTATGACATTAAAACAAATACTATGTTGGTAGTGCTTTTCCTAAGCGAGCTAGATACCACCCTGAAGTTGAAAATCTCTCGCCCCTTGTTGTTTTCTGGCAGTTGCACTTGACAGCCAGTCCCACTCTATGCTTAGTGCGTTTACTATCTTAGACCATATCGTCATTCTACATCAGATGAGATTCTGGTCAAACGCTAAAATCTATCAAGTATAAGAAAACGAATTAGACGTACTTCGCTGAAGGCACAGGGTTACAGACTTCTAGATTTCTTCGATTTGTGTTTTAGTCAGATGTGGATCTTTTCCTTATGGCGAAAACGTCCTAGTCCAGTATGATAACAAGAGCTAACCCAGTTTTTGCAGGTGTAAGGGATGTCGAATAACATCATAAGACTTGAGACACCCAAGCCAACTCCACCTGCACGTAGTGCACCCTGCTGAATAACGAACGAGGTAATGGCGAAAGCGGGGTGGTACGGTTTTACAGCCTGACTGGGTCGCAACCACCATGTATATATCGAAAAAGCCCATCATAATGATTCGCTTCTGCGGGTCGCGTTTCCGGATCAGCCTGTGCATATCCAGCTTTTCGCATGCCGGCATGACAGCGGCGACCGACGATGGATAGTATATCACCCGGTGGTCGCCATTGTTTTTGGACTGTACTGTGCTTACCATCAGGCATAATGCAGTCATTTTGCCGGGCTACAATAAAAAGTTATTAATGACTCTTAAAATAAAGCGTGAGGATAGTCAGTAATAATAATGATATGAACAGTTGTAATATACGAATTATTGCTGATCCAATGGTATATTATATAGGGTCACGCACCGGCCGGAGGTTGTTTACTGTCCCTTTCGTGCGAGTACAGAGTAATGGTGAACGGTAAGTATTCTATTGGCTTGAACGAGACAGCACTGGGTATTGTAGCCCCACGCTGGTTTATGGACAGTATGGTGAACGCAATCTCAAGGAGAGAAGCCGAGATAGCCCTCACTAGCGCAAAAATGTTCTCCGTTGAAGAGGCACTGAAGGTAATTTACTTATTTCAGCAGCAAAGATAACATTAACTTCCAGGACAGTACCCAGCTTTTGATTTGGCATGACGGGGAGGATAGTGAGACGGTCGACTAAGGTCGTCGTACTTCGATTTTGTAAAATGTCGTTTCTTTCGGGCAGCGCAATCACTGCGATAGACAGAGATAAAGCTATACGGAACCCAACTTAGCAGACTATCTCGGTCTTCTTTCCGACCTGCCAAATCAAAGGATGGGTAATTTTCTTTTATGTGAGAACGACAAGGACAAAGTGGACTTTGTCGGATAGTACACAGTGCAGTCCAAATATAATGGCAATCAACAGTCTTTTTCGCCAGTCGTCGTTCTCATGCCAGTCTGCAAGTCTCTAAACAGCTGAAGAGACTACGTAATTCATCTAGGATTCAACAGTGATTCCGTCTTTACAACTTATTCATTATAAGCTTTCACAGGTTATACATTTCCTCTATTAAATTGTAACATTAATGCATAGCCTCTGTAACAGAGTAATGTTGGCTATATAATGCTCTGAAAACTTTTCTATCTGTATATTTAAGTTTCATGGCATTTACAGGTCGGTGTAATAGATGAAACGGCAACGGATAAAGCGGATGCAGTGGAGAAATGCAAGAAGTTCATAAATAAATTCGAAAGAATCCCATCGTTGGCTCGTGGTATAACCAAACAACGGTTTAGAGAAACTCCACTCGCTTGGCTTAATAATAATCGTAAACAGGATATCGACGAGTTCCTTACATTCGTCAAGAACCCTAAAGTACAACAATCATTAGAGATGTACATTCAGAGCTTGAAACAAAAAGCAGCCAAATAACGTACTTGTATAATTGTATAGTAATGTAAATAAATGGAATATTTAAGATAATTTTGTAAAGAATTTGGAATGTTATATATTAAAATTTATATTATTGGTGAATGATATTAATTTGATCAATTAATTGGGATTAATATTGATAATAAAATATGAAAAAAAAAACTAACACCTTAAATTACTTGACATATATGTATATACCATATTTATATGTTACTATGACAACCATTTAGAGTCCAGTGGTCGTCAAATTGCGGCCCGCGGGCCACATACGGCCTGTGTCGGGTATTCGTACGGCCCGCGACCACAATAACGAATTTAGTTCGGTGACACTGTTTAGGCCTTGCTAGGCCAATAGTGTAGTCAGTACGAAAAATAAAACTATCAAAACTGATTTTGCATTTATAGTTAACTAAATGGAAGCATGCGAGACAGGAAGACGAAGTAAAACGAACAATTTTGCTTTTATCAATATAACTATTCTTTCTTAATATGCATAATGAATTCAGGCCCACTTCTATAATGCTTCCTGCGCTGTAAATACAATAACATCAAATTGGTTAGTAGACCCCTTTAACCAATAACTCAAGGACACAATCTAAGACAAATAAGTTTTTTGCTCGTGAAATTGCATATTTATTACGTTGAAATCATGCAATTAATTAATAGTTAGTCAATTCAGCTGGCAAACAAATGCGGTGTTATTACAAAAAAGTTAAATACGTATTGAACCCTAGCTTTAAAAAGGTCTCATATTAAATGCACCGCGGTCGCTGAATGTTCACCGTATTGCTCTTTTGTCTCGCTTTGGGTACGTTAGGTTAGACTTGAAAAAAAGGATAACGCGAACTTGCCTCGAGCGAGCGCGGTGCATTTATTAGGAAACTTTTTTAAACCAAGTATTTTAAACGTATTTAGATTTTTGGTAATAACACGGATGAACTTTACACAAACAGGTTGCTATTTTCGAGTAAAGTCTATCAATCGTAATTTAACAGACCATAAACAATATGCCAGTTCAACTGCCCGATTCATGGATATGCGGCCCGCAGTTATAGGTATCCTGGTTATATTTTGCCCTGTGCCAGAAAAGTATGACGACCACTGATTTAGGTTATTCTAATTTCTAGAAATATTACGTCATACCGCCCTCGCCCTTGCGTCACTATTTTCTCCCCCTCATCTCTATATTCGCCGTAACTCCTTTGATAAATATTTGAAGCTAGCTCGCAATAATGTAGATTTAATCTATCTCTCGGAAACGGTAACTTTTTTAATCGAGTGTCCTGTGTCATGTTTTGTACCCATGATGATCAGATGAGTAGTTAAGACATGAGGGCGTTATTAGAGGGCGTACTTTCATTATTCTATTACATTAAAATTTAGAACTCGCATCGCTTTCTTCTCACTCCTCGCCTTATGTTTTTCGTTAGTCCTAAGTACACTTGCGACAGAGCCAAAATTAATTATCTATCAATCTTGACGTGTACGTCAAGCATAACCTTTATTTAAAATCCGTGTAGTTAAAATTGATGTAAATTTTACGAATGTAGATTAGTTCAATGTCTTTACAAGTGGCTAATTATCATTTTGTGATGACTTCCAAAGTTCCAACAATATGGCAACCAACTTAGAAGTTTCCAGAGAGTTTTTGTGACTTGCCAAAATTCATGTTCAGTGTTATTATTTCCCACCCACTGCACTTGGGCATAATAAGCAATCTATATTAGGCAAGATGCTACCAATATAAGGTTATATATAAAAAATTAAAAGTCATCACATGACAGATTAAGATATTGCCAACAACTCATATGTGTCTTAATAAAAAGTAGAATATTGTAATTTTAAATGAAACGATCTCGTTTAATGTTAATCGTGAAACGATATTGTTTTAATATGAACTACGT
Organism: Antheraea pernyi; assembly: GCA_015888305.1. Taxonomy (NCBI): domain Eukaryota; kingdom Metazoa; phylum Arthropoda; class Insecta; order Lepidoptera; family Saturniidae; genus Antheraea; species Antheraea pernyi. The sequence continues at coordinate 464,376 of MU158835.1, read as the reverse complement.
AAAATATATGTCCATATCTTCTATATATATACATATAATAAAAATGAAGTGTCTGTATGTAATATCAAAATATATTTTTTTTACTGATAGGATACGAAAGTATACACGCTAGGTACTGACAACAAAAATGCAATTTTTAAAATTTTTGTCAGTCTGTCTGTTCCGGCTAATAACCGAAACGGCAGGACCGATTTTGACGGAAATTTCACTCGCAGTTAGCTGAAATTACAGTGGGTTACTTAGGCTATTCTAAATTAGACTAGCTATTAACCGCGGCTTTGTCTGCAATGTTATCTCCAAAATGGTTGGACCGATTTTCACGGGACTTTCACTAGCAGGTAGCGGATATCATAGCAAGTAATTTAGTTTATTTTAATTTAGACTAGCTGTTAAGCATGACTTCGCCCGCAGTACTATCTCCAAAGCGGTTAGACCGGTCTTCACGAAACTTGGATTGACAGATATCTGATCTTATAAAAAGTAATTCAAGCAATTTTAATTTATACTAGCTGTTAACCGTGGCTTCACCCGCAGTGCTATCTCCAAAACGGTTAGACCGGTTTTCACGAGACTTTCACTAGCAGATAGCTAACTTTATAAAAAGTAATATAAGCAATTTTAGTTTATACTAGCTGTTAACCGTGGCTTCGTCCACAGCGCTTTCCCCAAAACGGTTAGACCGATTTTCACGGGACTTTCACTGATAGATAGCGAACCTTATAAAAAGTAATTGAGGTTATTCTATTTTAGACTAGCTGTTACCCGCGACTTTGACTGCATGAAATTTAGCAAGATTTCAACTCATTCTTTATTTTTAGTAAGAGAAATAATTATCAGCTTATTGTTTACAATTCGACATTATAATTATTAATAACTTTAACGATATAGAGGTCTTACTAATAAGATCTTAGATTATAAACGTATTACGTAAAGAGTTCCATAATACAATTTCTTGCGGAACAGACAAGCGTTTATTTTTTGTATAGTCACAAAATGTTAATTATAATAATGGTAATGTATATTAAATGTAATGTAAATATTTATAATAACATTTTAAGTTATTGTTTCATTAGTTCCTTATACTGTGTAAGTGAGCACTGAGGTAGCTATATGGTGAGTTAAGGTTCCAAATATGTTGCTGATGACAAATCTCATTTGGCACGCTGTTAGTATTTATATATCTAATGTACACGTTACATGTTACTTTTAGTGGCGTGCATGTCGTACTTACAATTGTCTTTAAAGAGCATTTCTATAATTGTACATAGTCTCACAATTTTATAATTCTTTAATACGATTTTAAACAAAACGCGTGCGGAGCTGCGGGTAAAGCTAGTGCTAAATAATTTCTTAAATAACATTTATTAATGAAGGTAATATAATTGTAATAGTTACTGCCATTTATGTTATCAGATATAATTTCTATTATTACTCTAACGTAACAATACAAAATCGTTATTGTCTTAAATTATAATCTTAACCTAACAACAATAGTGCTTTTTAACTAAAATATTTTACAGAAAAAATGTCATTCATTTGTTATAAATATTAACTAAAAATCTCCTCGAAAACCCTCCTGGACGTAGTCATATTTTTTTATGAGGAGCTACTATTAAATATATACCCACAGGGCAAAGACACTCTTATATGTTAGAGTTATTTAAATAAACAAAGATAATAATAAACTGAAATTGATAAGGTTAAATTTATTTGTTTATGGTAATTGCATTTACATAATTATATTACTTATTTTATTCGTCGTCCTGTGATGAATATTCATAAAGATAATTATTATTCATATAAATAATGTACCCATATGTATGTTATGTGTATGGAATTAAATAAGCATTTATAGGTACATTCAATTACACAACAATAGTTAAGTTAAACTATACTGACTAGAAATTAGAAGATAAAAGAAAAACAGAACAACAAGAAAAACGCGACAGTTGCAAAAGATTGCAGCCCTGGCTACTAAAATAAATTATACCTCGATATTTTTGAGGTGAAAGTTTCTTTAACCGCCTTAAGTCATTTTGGGTAAGGGAAAACTTATGGGTTCGCGTCACCAATGACCTCGACACTTGTAACCTAACGCCCCTAACGCTTCACCACCGTCACGCACCGCAAACCACGCAAGAAGCGCTCCAACTCTTCATCAGATCCGGAAGGCAGTTTGCCCTCCAAAAAAGTAGTCTATGTCGATGGCGCGAAAGTGCCAAAGACGACACCAGCGCCTTCTAGACCCGCTTCGCCTAAAACTGCGGGTTCCGCAGTTTCGGGCAAAAAGACCCGCCCACCGCCCCCCGTTACGATCCAAGACAAAGCGTCTTGGGTTGAAATTTCTAGCCTGCTGGAAACGGCAGGCGTCCCTTACACCTCCGCTGCGAATACCGCTGTAGGTATTCAGGTGAAGGTATCCACGTCCACCGCCCATCGTGACCTCACTCGTTTCCTTCGGGACAACCAGTGGGGTTATTTCACGCACTCTCTCGAAGAGGAGCGTAAACTACGGGTTGTGATCCATAGGGTTCCTTCAGAACTCCCGACTTACGACATTTCCGACGACCTCAAAGAACAGAAGATTCCTGTTCGCGAGGTTCATCGTATGCGCTCTCCGCGCACCAGGGCTCCATATGATATGGTTCTCGTTGTCCTCGATCGCACCCCTCAAGGGAAAGCGATCTTCAATCTCACATCCCTCTGCGGCCTCTCCGGCGTTATCGTCGAACCGCCGCGCAAAACGTCTGTGCCCTCGCAGTGTCACAACTGTCAGGTGTATTTGTACAATTTCGATTGTATGGTTCACAAATGTATATATGTATGAATAGCTTAGAATAGTTAGCTAGGACAGACGTGTCTTTTTCCAGGTAACAGCCCAAGCCGAGGTGTGCGTGCACCCTTGTGTATGTTACCTAAAACCCAAATCGGTTGTGTGCCTTAAGCGCCAACCTTAGTAGTCCGGTGAAGCTGTGAAGACCCTGCCGGGTTAATAGCGTAGTCAGATCGAGAAAAAAAAAACAACCTGCCATACTTACGTTAAATGTATATTTTAAGAAACACAACAAGATCTACAAGAGGAAATCAAACTAAAATAAGTCGATCACTTTCACACTCAACAATTGCACACAATTTCCTCAGTAACAGAGTGGCTCTGAACTGGAACCGATTGCCTGACGAAGTTCCGCTAGTTCTGTCCATGGTTTTAAAAATCGACTTGACAACTGGCTCCGGACTAATAAACTCACTTTAATAAGTGAACATCTGCAGTGACCAAAACCCGACAAAAAAATTCGATACAGTGCTTGTCTATTAACTATAAAGAAATAAATAAATAATTCAGACCATAATTTATTTAATAATTGAAGAAAGGTCACAGATATTCCATTGTTTTGAGCTTTCACTTCAGTCGGCAATCCTGATGACCGTCTCGACTTTTCTTTTTGTTTTACTTCTATGAAATACTTGGTCGTTATATAAATAATTACCGCGAGATGTTATTTGACATAGTTATTGAAATCTTAAGATATTTTATAAGCAAAGTATATTTGTGGTTTCAACAATATTTTCCTTTTTTCTTTACAGATAAAGTATTTCGATAATATAATAACAAAACGCAGACGCAGTCGCGGATACCAACTCGTATATAATAAAACACACGAGAGATTTTCTATTGGATTTAGAACGGGGTATTTGATAATTTTTCTCCTGAAAACTATTAAAAAAAATAGGTAATAAATAACATCTAGCACAAAAATATAACCCCAATCAAAAGTCTTGATCCCAAGAAACTTGTGCTTCGGGACTATAACCTCCAACAAAAAGACACAGCCGCAGTTTTTGACGGGATATAAGCCTCGTGTATCATGTAGTGGATTTTATTCATAAAGTTATGCTATTTGACCCTATATTTTATAATATTGGTGATGTTTTACGTAATATAATAATAACCGATAATGCACAAGTGGATGGGAAATAATACCACGAAGCAGTGGCGGGTTTACAAGTCTGCCGCCTGTAGGCTATTCAAATGTTCCCACCCCTAACGACCTCTACAATTCGATATACTAACTCATAATCATATTAATTACATTTTTCTGCCAATAAAATGGCAACGTTATCGTTTTTTCTCTATCTACCTAATTACATCACCCTTTTCCCCGTAATTATTGTTATTGTGAACTACGGTGTCGGTGGGTCACATTCTATTATTATAAATATGAAACTTATTAATTTCTGTAAGTAAAAAAAATCACCCCAAAACTTTCCGCCTCTAAAATCTGCCGCCCTTTTTTTTTTTTTTTAACGTGGGGAAATCCCTTATGTATACGCCACCCTCCCGGGGAGATTATGTCCGAGTCGCACGGACTAAAACCCCACGGTGTACCGACAGACCGTTTTGTGGGGGCGGCAAGGGTTCGTTCGAGCTAATCAACCTTGTAGAGCCGCCCCCACGGTCCGCCCGGCGGAAGTTGACCGCCGGGCTCCTACCTATAGACGGACAGACCAGGTACACACCGGCTGCCCCCCTTCGTCCGCCGGACCCGTGCAATGAGGAGATGGGCCCCCCGGCCCATCCCCTCAGGTCCGGCTACGGTGGCAGGAGGAGGTGGGCGAAGCGCCTTCTCCTGCCTGTCCTCCTTTGGCGGAGACGGCCACTTTGAGGGTCTGCCTCGCGGGCCCTCTCCGCCTCCTCCTTCTGCGAGATGACCTCCTCGCAGAAGGAGGCCATCGCTCGCCAAGCCTGTTCGCTGCCGAGCATGGCCGAAACCACGCTCGGCAGCGATAAGTCCGTTCCCACGGCCGCCGCCAGGATGCGGCGCTGCTCCCCCCACGCAGCACACTCAGACAGCGTGTGCTGCGCGGTATCTTCCTCAGCGCCGCACTCGTGGCAGGCGGCCGTCGGCTCCCTGCGTGCGATCCGGTGCAGGTACCACCCGAAACAACCGTGTCCGGTGAGTACCTGCACCAGTCGGAACGTCAGGGAGCCCCACTCCCTGGCAGTCCACTCCCGCAGGACCGGGCGGACGGCGTCCACTGTGAACCGCCCGAATCGCTCGTCCGCCAGGTCCTGCTGCCACCTTTCGACGGCGTCCCCCCTGAGACGCCGTCTCTCCGCCTCTACCTCCGTGGGAGCCGGAGGCTCACCCATTCGTTTCCTCGCCGCCATGAGCTCGTACACGGCGGCGAGAACTCCTGCCTCCAACTCCCAGTGCGGGGAGCCGGCGAGCGTGAAGGCCGCCGCCGAGGAAGACGCGCAGTCCGGAGGGCGGCCTGCCTTTTCCATAACCAACACCTTCCCGGCGTCGTCCAGCAGGACGAGGGGCCGATACGCAGACGCGCAGTCCGGAGGGCGGCCTGCCTTTTCCATAACCAACACCTTCCCGGCGTCGTCCAGCAGGACGAGGGGCCGATACGCAGACGCGCAGTCCGGAGGGCGGCCTGCCTTTTCCATAACCAACACCTTCCCGGCGTCGTCCAGCAGGACGAGGGGCCGATACGCGGACGCGCAGTCCGGAGGGCGGCCTGCCTTTTCCATAACCAACACCTTCCCGGCGTCGTCCAGCAGGACGAGGGGCCGATACGCGGACGCGCAGTCCGGAGGGCGGCCTGCCTTTTCCATAACCAACACCTTCCCGGCGTCGTCCAGCAGGACGAGGGGCCGATACGCGGACGCGCAGTCCGTAGGGCGGCCTGCCTTTTCCATAAGGCAGAGCCGTCCAAGCTTCCAGGGCTTCGGGAACTGCCTGACCGCAATACACCGGTCGAACAGCTCCCGAAGCCACCCCCCTAATTGGCCCAAGGCGAGGCCGAGCACCCGACCCGGGACCCCATCAGGGCCGGGCTTTCTTCGCCGGTTGAGGAGGCGTTCCACGGCCCTCCCCATTTCCTCCTCCGTTATCGGAGGGGGAGGCCCGTCGAGCACCTCCTCGACTACCCCCCGAGGCGGAGGCATGGAAGGAGCCGGTAGCATCGGAGGGTCGGGGAATAATTCTCCCACGACCCTCGCTACCACCTCCGGTGGGAGGGTCTCCGTCGCCGGAGGCGCCCAGGATCGCAACTTCTTGCGCACGATCCTGTACGGGCGCCCCCAAGGATCCCCCTCCAGTGTTTGGAGCAGCTCCTCCCATGCTGCTTCTTTCGCCCGGCTGATGGCAGCCTGCAGGGTCTTCCTGCACTCCCTGTAGCTGCCATACAGCCGGGCCTCCGCCTCCGGGCCCCGGTGCCGGCGTCGGCGGCTGCGCCCGAACAGCCGCCGAGCCGCAGAGCAGGCCGCCCGGAGATCGGCGATCTCCGCCGACCACCAGTACACCGCCCGTTTGTCTGGGCGGTGTACGCTCCGCGGCATCGACGCGTCGCAGACCTCCGTGAGGGCTCCACGAAGGCGGGCTGCGGGCGCGTCGACGTCAGCCTCTGTGGGATGGGGCATGACCCACGCCTGGATGATGGCCGCCTCTTCCGCTAATTCTCGGTTGAGGCGGCTCATCGCCCAGCAGGGGAACATCGCTGCCCTCCGGGGGCGGGTGCCAATTCCGGCTTGGGAGGAGGAGACCTCGAACCTGATATATCGGTAATAAAGGCGACGTTACAATATTATAGTTCTCCGATCACAAACCGTGCAACCAAAGCTCTTTAAGCAGCCTAATGCTAACATTACCCGAACTAGGTGATACTAGCAACTTATTTTTTTAAATCTTAACAATATATCATACATCTCGGCTGAGGTTAGGGGCGGTAGTTACAAAAGTATGGCGTCAATCATAGATGACGTCCTCCTTGTTATTTATTCGACCAGTCAGTATTATCTTCAGAGATGTGAATGATCCGACCGAGTTCTTTTTTTTTTTCTCGAACTGACTACGCTATTGACCTAGCAAGGTCTTAACAGCTTCACCGGACTACAATCCGGCCGAGACTGAATGCCGCCTTTTTATCCAAACTGACTACGCTATTGGACTAGCAAGACTTAAGTTTTATAGGTTTGCTTCCTATTAGATGGTAGCGCGTAATATTTATGTCAGAACAAATACTTTTTGACAATAGAACGGGTATTTGCGCTGATATATCCACGAATCCTAAAAAAACAATCCGAAAATGCAGTACTCGGGAATAGTCTAAAGTTGGCTAGTTTTCTGTTACATAGAAATGGCAATATAGAAAGCAAACCATATATCTTGAGGAACTCCGTTTTTGGCCGAAACGGTAGTGCAGCTCAAGCAGAAACCATAAATAATCTACCAAAGCTAAAGCCTACAGAAAAAATATAAAGCTAAAGGATCCTATCAGAATTCGTAACTATATAATAATTTTCATAGATACAGTGGTACAACAAAATAATCCAAGGAGGGTTGATGTCAGGCAGGCGACCGATCGTAAAAATTAAGCGACAGAGGACAAAACATAAGCACTACATCACTTCCTCCACTTCTCTACGGTAAGAAAATAGACATTGCTAAACGCGTAGTGCTTACAAAAATCGTCTTGCATTACTTTCTTCTAATATACTTTAATAACAATATAGGTATAAGATGAAGTTAACGTGGTAATATTTTATAGACACGAACTAAGTGTCTATCTAGTGAATCTATCTGGCAATATTTGTGTGTGGCTTCACAACGCCAGACCTCTTATATTTTTTATATAAAGTACAGAGCATGTATTTGAATATGAATTTCAACAATAGCACATGCATAGACAGCAAAAGGTAGTAAAGAAATAAAGAAAACGTAGAGTATTTTTGAAGCAGTAGTAATATGCCAGAAAAAAATAAAAATAACTGTTGCAAAAATTACAAATGTTTAAGTATATAGCCACTATAGAATTATAGGTATACATTGTGTTATTTCAAATTCTAACCTAGTCTATCTATAACATTTAAGTACTTACCGCTCTTACAATAATATGTGTAACTAGATTCTGCACGCGACTTCCTCCTAACTAACTTTTGACCGCGACTTCGTTTTCGTAAAAGGTGAAAATATTTTTAAATATATATTTTTTTTGTGTTAAAAGGAGGCTAACGAACAGGTGGGTCACCTGATGTTAAGTGATCACCACCGTCCATAGACACTAGCAATACCAAGGGAGTCGCAAGTGCGTTGCCAGCCTGTGTATGGGAGAGGGGTATGGAAAGGTGAAAGGGGAAATGAAAGGAGGTGGGCCTCCGGCGCTCTCACTGACCGAACGAAACGCAACAATGCAACCACTGTTACTTCACGTCGGTGTTTTGTGAGAGGCTGGTACTACAGCGAGCGAGCCGACCCATCATGCTGAAACTAGTAATAGCTACAGCGTGGCGCTACTACCTTCAAAATATACGTTAATCCCGACTTTGAAACATTCTTCATTGGTGCTCCGCTATTAACGTGATGATATATAGCCTATAGCCTTCCTCGATAAATGAGCTATCTAACACTGAAATAATTTGTCAAATCGGACCAGTAGTTCCTAAGGTTAACGCGTTAAAGCAAACAAATTCTTCAGCTTTATAATATTAGTATAGATTATTCATGAAATTAAAATTCGTCACATAAATATTATCGAATAAACTGATTGGTGCGTTACCTTGAGACACATGCATAACTTTGAAATGATATATGTACGTAATATATATCTTTTATCACTTTAAAAATTCGTACCACAGAGTAGGTCGTGTTAGAATCATATGAGGTGCGATTTTATTTATTATAACCGAATTCTAATTGCAATCTGTGTCATAAAATACCTCACTACGGTGTTAAGACTTTTATTAATATGATTAAATTACGTCCAATATTTAAATTTGGTCCAAATGGACTACTGTTGACAATTAACAAGATGTCAACAAATACAAGGCCGTTCTTAGACGTCGAACTGCACAAGGATGGAATTGCTGTGATAGGAATTCAACGACCACCAGTTAACTCCTTCAATCTTGAATTACTCGAAGACATGAATAAATCATTGAATGAATTAGAAAACGAGCGATGCAAGGCTATTATTTTGTCATCGGTAAGTAACTTTTAGTAATATAGGGTATCTAGTTATCATAAAAGATATGATAAATTTTATGTCAACGGTTAACAGATTTTTGACAACTCTCTTGTTGGTTAATGGTAATTACTATTTTTGTATTGTTTTATTAGCTTTTGTAGATACAATAGCATATTATGCAACATGTAGCAAGAGTAGATTTGACCTACCTCTAGGGAAGAGTACTTCTTCTGGATGACAATTACCCTATGTTATAATGATCGTTTGAGTAGTTAGGGCGTATAAGCATAACAAACAAACAAACACACATTCGGATTTATATTATTAGGATAAAATAATGTCGATTTTCCCATCTCTTTGATGTTCCTTTACTTTTTCTAAAGTACGTAACGGATTTAGAGAATTAATTCCGGAAGGTTTATAAAATCTGTTTATTTTAATCAAGTTCTACAATACATTTTTCGGGCAATTACTTTGCTGAAACTGACTAAAAATACATACAGAATAAACCAAAACAACGTAAGTATTACAATAATTGTTTATTTTAAAAGTGCTTATAGATATACCCCAATAGTACCTATACATCTATCTTATCTTCATTATTATCTTCTACATATAATAAAAATGTGTTAGGTATTTCTAAAACTATTTTGATCAATATATTGCTAATGCTTATCTCAATTAAGTATATTAGCTACATTGGGCGTTTAATCTATTCTAATATATAAATCTGAAGAGTTTGTTTGTTTGGTTGAGGCGCTAATCTCAGGAACTACTGGTCCGATTTGAAAAAATCTTTCGGTTTTACATAGCTCGCTTACCGAGGACTACTTTAGGCTATATATCATCACGCAATGAAGAATGTTGCAAAATCGGGCATTTTTTTCGTTCCGATTGCTTTCGCTGCGTGATAGCGTTAGTATTATATACGTTGCCATGGTAACGTGGTAAGTTTCTATCGCAAACATTTTCAAAGATTATTTTGTGTTCCTATTCAAAAAGTTTATTCTACGTTAGTTTTGTTTCCAATTTTTTATTTGCAATCTATTAGGTATTATAAAAATAAAGTGTGTTTATGTAAAAATATATAATAACTTTTTGGTGAATGGATATAGCTACAAATATAAAAAAAAAATGTTCTTATATTAGGTCGATATTTTTATATTATTATATTTTGTCTGTTTGTTTGTTTGTTCCGGGTAATCTCCAAAAGGGCGGGACCTATTTTAACGGGAATTTTACTGGCAGATAGCCGAAATTATAGCGGTTGACATATTTTATTTTATTTGTTAGCGGCTTCGTCCGCATTGCTATTTCCAAAATGGTTGGACCGATTTTCACGGGATATTCATTGGTAGATGGCGAACCTCATAAAAAATAATTTAGGTTTTACATTCGCCTTCGGCCGTAGTGGAATCTTCGAAATGCTTGAACTAATTTTCAAAAGACTTTCACTGACAGCTAACTAATGAGCCATTTTATTTTAAGCTAGCGGGCTCGGCAACGTTATCCCGCCCAGATAATAAAAAGAAAACCTTGACAAATTATACTAAACCTTCCCCATGAACCGTTCTACATACAGGTGAAAACGGCGCGGTGAAAATCCGTTCTGTAGTTTTTGATTTTATCGCGAACAGATAAACAGACAGACCAGAGGACTTTATTTTATACTATCTAGTGATGTTACCTGTGCATTCGTTCGTGTGAAATTGATCAAAAATAATTTGTTTACTGTAAACAACCGCGTGAGACGTCGCTGTACTGGACTCCAAGAATAAATATATGTAATTTGAATTATATTATCATTTAGGTCAATTTGGCGGCCATTTTCTTTATTTGCATTTCTACTATGTATACCTCTCTAGTTTTTATTAATACAACGCCATCTGTTGGACGTAAAAGCAACACACGGTAATTATTATACTTGGATAATAAATGTTGACATTTTATGTTTTGATAATATTTAAAATTGTTCATTACCAACCTAACTTTTTATAGAATTTACCACATGTTTTTTCCGGTGGAATTGATCTTATGGAGCTGCTTAAACCTACACCGGAGCGATTATCAGCCTTTATTAAGGTTTTCCACGAGGTTTCAATCAAGTTGTATGGTTCTGATGCTGTTACAACCGTCGCAATTAATGTAAGATTATTTTTAAACATAACCTATTTTTCATCAGTGCAAAATTACGTTTGGTTGAAAAATGTATCCCTCACAATGCTTTACCTCAAAATGTAATATATCCCTCACCAGTAGCATACACACAAATAGGTGTGTTTAAAGTGAACCGATTAAAAACATACAAATATATTTTGTCTGGCTTTTATGGCTGTGAATTGCGAGAATTGTTTGTGACCACATCAGCATCAGTGAAGGTCGTGATATTAAATGACGATGTGGCCTAATATGGGAACGTGTTAAACATAATAATTGGATCCCAAGCTACTAAAATAGACCTATGGGTGTTTGCTGACAGATTTTACACTGACTAGCCAGCTTTATAAAAAGCCCTACCTGTATGTATGGTTTCAACACGATGCTCTCTTCAACCGAAAGATCCTATTCGTTGGTGGATTTGATCATAAGTCGACTTCTTATTTTTCAAAATATCTTGCTGGCAATGTGTCTACAATATCATAAGTGTACCACATCTTTTTTCACGCCCGAGCAGGTGTAGTTTTTTTCCAGACATAAACCCGGTCGTCTATGAAATGGATGCATCAGACGGCTGGTCTGTCAAAATAGTGTATCGTGTAGACATGTCTGGATATATTGAACAGCTTCACGACATGCTTTAGGGCGTTGTTTGGATGAGCATATTCTATTGTCTGCATTATGCGGAGTATTCTAAAGACTAATTCAAACCTCTCACTACCACAACAGCGTTCTGCGCTTCACAGCCACTTCGCTTTTACAATAACCGCCGTGTGGGAACGAATAGAAATATTCGCAATTTCTTTATCTCAACCAACAGTGCCATACCACGATACCGTGAAAGTAAGGAGTTATCTCCCGGTCAGTGTTATTACCTTCTCTTATGAATTTGACTCCTTCAAGTATAACATGAAATAGGCATGGTAACCTAGCTAGCGATAGATTGCCTATCCTTGGGTGGTTATCATTGCTTTTGGACTGTACTATGCTCACATTCAGGTGCAGTGTGTATTTATTCATTTAATGTTAGATTAAATGTTGTTCTTTTGCTGTTGCTATAAATGTGTAGGTGGTGGAGCCACGATGAAGCTATTACTGGTTCGGCTCACCCGGGGCAGTACCATCCTCTCACAGAAAACGGACGTGAAGTAACAATGCTTGCGTTGTTGCGTTTCCTTTCCCCCCTCTCACTCCCCTCAAACACAGGCTGGCAACGCACTGGCGACTCCCCTGGTGTTGTTAGTGTCTATGAACGGTGGTGATCACTTAAGATCAGGTGACCTACCTGTTCGTTCGCCTCCTATGATATAAAAATAATAACACTATTTAAGATTGCAAATGTTTTTTTTTATAAAACAGTGAAATACTTATCATTGTAAGACAGTGAAATATTTAGTGTTCTGTTTATTATTACGAACAGGGTACAACTGCAGCAGGTGGGTGTGCTATAGCAACGCTTTTGGATTATCGCGTAATGGTGAACAGAAAATCAACTATAGGCTTAAACGATAGCGAATTGGGTATTGTACCTATGAAATGGATCTCTGAAGCAATGTGTGAAGTTATAGGCAAGAAACAAGCAGTACTGGCTCTAACAGCTTCTACTAAGTTCACTCCAGAAGAAGCTTTAAAGGTACTATTTATTGATAATGCTTATCTTATAACGTATTTGTGTATATTTAAATTACAATATTTGTGAGCCACCTCCGAATGGTTCACAACTATAACGATGATTGCTGATTCCGAAGTTGAACTTGAAGAATGTTGAGGTTTTCTTGCAATAAAAGATTTGTTATTGACACGTTTCCTTCGCTCTCTCTTTATTTCATAAAATATTTACACTTATACTTACAGCTAACATCTTATAATACTTTAAACTATATCTAAAAATTACAAGAATAACATTAGAAATAATACAATTATACTATTCTATCAAACTATACTATAAATCTATTTCTAGACAAAACACTATAAGACTACACACAATTAATATACACTACTATCTAACACAAATCACTTTAAATTGTCGCGAACAATATTAGTATTGGAAGTGCTTTTAAACATTTTAAGATTTTCAATGTATCAATTAACTTGGCGTGGGCTAAAGAATGCCCTAGAGACCGAACAGATTTCCCAAAACAGATCACGCGAAATTATATGTATATTACATGTTTCATATACTATGTCTTGTATATACATAGGACAATTAAAATTTACCTTATTTAAGTCTGAGAAGTAACTTCTTAACATTAATAGTGGTGTAGCTTCATGAAGAAAGCCAGTAAGAAACTTTATCGGGCATATTGTCTATATTGTACCTATTGCGTATTAATGCATATATAATGCAGAGATCAAGATGTTGTAGTAGGTGATTTAAGATCATGTAATATTTGTGACATGGTTAGGTTTTACGAATTAAGTCTGGCTGGTAACAATAGGTCGGAAGAAGACCATATCATTATACATTATTGGTGGTATACACTTGTACCGTATGGTATACGATGTCGTAGGCTACGTGACCTGAGCAACGTATCGTGCGTACGCGTGTATCGTGGGTACGGGAGCAAGTGACGTGTGCGTTCGTGTCAGTGGTTGCGGACGACTGAACCACAGACTAATAGTCGTACAAGTAGACTGAACTCTCAGTATATAGTATCTTATCTATGGACTGAACGGCGGCGTGACCACACAGAGGGCGCACTCGTTCTTTCCAATCAGCGCCTCTATAATACGAGTTTCGAACTAATATCTGTTGGTTATAAATGTACATTTATAACTATGTATGTATGCATACAGCGGTACTGCGTAAATCGTATACAAGTTTTTGATCATTTTCATTTGTAATGAGTATATTCATCGTAAGGCATATCTAAATCCAAGTATGTATATACAGGAGTCAATGTTTATAAGTAGATCCGGAGATAGATAAAATTGTTTGTGGGAGGCAAGAAAATTTAAGGGAGCACACTCTCGTAACAGGTACGTAAACAAAGTGAATTGTCGTCCACCATCTTTTGTTATCAAATTTACCAAAAAAATTATATAACAGTGTCATCTAAAGAGTGGATTGATAACTAAAAATAATAAGCCTTTTCCATACAAATCCGATTCTGAGAACTGAAATTAGCGTGGGCGTGACTCGCGAGCGCTGTGCGCTAGCGCGGCGACTCTGTCGCACCCGCGCCGCATGCGTTCCCCGACGCTCCACGTCTCGCGTCGGATCACGCGCCACACATTCATACTCCACGAAAAAAGTACTCTATATATGAGAAATATTGATTTCAGAATAAATGACAAAAAAAAATTAAACACACGTAATACATTATTTCAGGTAGGACTGGTCGACGAACTAGCAGTAGACAATCATGACGCTATAGAAAAGTGTAAGCAATTCATAAGGAAATTTGACAAAGTCCCGCCACAGACACGAGCGGCTATCAAACATAATATGCGACAGACGCTCCTGAACGATATACGGCAAAATAAAGAAGAATACATGAAAGATTTTGTTAATACTATAATCGATCCGAAAACCCAGGCTAATATGGAAGTGTTTGTTAAAAATATGAACTCGAGGAATAAATCTGTGAAACGTTAGCATTCTAGTTTAATATGTTCTTAGGTCCGAATACGTCGACACCTCAATAAAGTCTTCATGTAGTTTCCTTTTATGCACGTTTAATTATAGCGGTGATTGGGAAAATTTCTGTACCACATTAATGGTGTTCTGTGAAAATTGTATATATTATTTACATAAAGCTATTTACATCAGAACATATTTTTGTATATATAATTTTTGTTATTAATATTTAATCCCTTGACTGTTCAAAACCATAAGTAAAAAAAAACAGTATTTATTACAAAATTTAAAAAACTTGAAGAAGAACAAGATATGTGCCGTAAAATTATGATTTGAAATGAAATGAAATTGGCTAGATATTTAAAAGCATGATCCGCCATTTTGAGATCTGGATCTTAAAAAATCAGCCAATTTAAATAAAAAAGTATTATTATTATAATTTCAAATTAAATTACATTAGATTACGCTCGCACTTACGCTAAGCTATAATAAAAAAAAACACTTTTATTAATCGAACTATTTAATAAATCACAAAGGAATAAACGATTATTTAAATAGAAATTTCTAGAAATCGTCCCCTAAAAGCGCTACTGTTTCCGGATCGACGACTTCGGTAAGACCCATTTGCATGTCAGTCCACTCATCACGTTGGTTGTCTATGAAAAAGTTAATTTCCGTAATCCTATCCCGGTTCCGTTTCACTTCATTACTGGAAATAAGGTATTTCAATTAATAAATTTATTTATTTATTTTATTTATTTATTTATTTGTATGTGATACAATACAATGCGGTGCTATTATATTGTTTTACAAGTAATTATAACTTATTACAGATAATATACAATATGCTAAAACAACAGTAGTGAAGAGGTTGACTATAAATCATAAACTTATAAAAAATATTATTATACAATTTATCAAACTAGAACTATGGACCGCATACTATCAAAAACTACATTAAAAATTGATGAATTCTACATATGATCGCTGCCACCCAAACTAGGTAATCGTGTGTCCAGGTGGCATATACGTTTATCAATATTACGAGGTCCTACGTACCTACGTTCTTGTTTAACTCAATTTTTAAAAACCATAACCCAATATATTATAAGTAAAAAGCAGTAAATACAATAAAAACGTTTCGTTTTTTTTTCTCGAACTGACTACGCTTTTGGCCTAGGAGGCCTCTACAGCTTCACCGGACTACTAAGGCGAGCGCTCAAGGCACTCAGCCCATTTTATTTTAAGGTAACACGCTCAAGGGTGCACGGCACACCTCGGCTTGGGCTGTTATCTGACAAGTCCCGTCTGACCTAGCTAAACTATTCTAAGCTATTCATACATGTATTAATTTATGAATCATACAATCGAAATTGCATGATTCACAAATGCATACGTGTATATCGGAATGAAACGAACTAAACTATTCGATTCTGTTCGATAAGGCAAAAAAACAAAACCCTTCCACCATGTGTATATATGTGCACGTGTGTGAGAGGTGATCTCATGTGTGAGTATAAGTGATTTAGGTAAGTCATTGTATTGCGATAACAACGTATCGGCGGCTCCATCCGGGAGCGACCTCGGCTCGAGATATCACTGAAGAACCATGGTGTGTGCGAGAACGAAAGAGGAGACCTTCCCTCACGGCGGCGCGATGCATGCGAACCGTCATGCAATCTTAGCGTTATCGAACAGGATAGCACGTATACTTTTTATTATACATATATCGTATACTAGCTGATTCCCGTTACTTTGTCCGTGTCATTTATTATCTCGATTGTTTTGTATCACAAACATAATACGATATCTCATATTTAAGACATGAAAGGGATTAGGCAGCATTTGCGACGAAAGCTTCCAGGCGGCTTGACTTTTTTCGAGACTACCTAACAATTATCGTTATATTTCAACCAATTTACAAACAACATTAAAATCCACATTGTAGTTTTTGAGTTTATCGCGAACAGACAGGCAGACGCAGCGGAGGACTTAGTTTTAATATGTAGTAGTGATATTATCTATAAATGAGATGATAGGGGTCATTCAAAAACTACTGGACAAAATTTGATCATTTTTTTTAAAGTTTTAATTCATAGACACTTGGACGTTATATAAAAACATATATCACGATATAATATAATCCTTTAGTATAGATTTATTAAAGCTTTAAGAAACTACGTTTTTTAAAAGCATTACGCGTTCAGGGATATATGTTTTCTTGTCCCGAAGGAATGGGGCAAGCGGTGTGGTGCTTATATTTGTTCTTTTGTAAATAAAACCTATTGTTATGATAATAATCGATATAGACGAGGTATTGGGTATCACATAGTTATTTTACATCTATACTAGCTGTGCCCGCAACTTCGTACGCGTGGAACCTTATTTAAAAAACAGTTATTAATTAAATCACCTGAATGTATTAATTCCATTTACTTGTCTACTTTTCTCTTGTACTTAAGTCACGTCGTCATTAAATTTACAATAACTTTTGATAGAATGAACCGATTTTAATGAAACAAAGAATAACTGTTACTCGAGGTTATGCTTTATTTTGTCGTGAACGCAGTACTTCAGCATTGATGTGTGTCAAACAAACAGACAGACATTTCTAAAAATATTATTCTAAGACCGGTGAACAATTTATTCACTAAAATCTGAAAAATACAGACACGTTAGATTTATTTTCTTGTTATATGTATAGATGAGCATTCTCATATATGTATACTAGCGGGCCCGGCAGACGCTGTCCCGCCCTGACTATAACAAAACCCTTGACAAGTTATATATCATCCTCATGAATCACTTTATCCACTGGTGAAAACCGCATGAAAATCCGTTCAGTACTTTTTGAGTTTATCGCGAACAAACAGACAGACAGACGCGGTGGGGGGCTTTGTTTTATACTATGTAATGATATGAATATTCTTACTCATTAGTGCCTTGAACAAGATCATCCCTCCAATTGTTTGCGCGTGTCATAAGTAAATCCTCCCGAGCGTCTATGAATCTCGAGTGATTGTCAGACGATTGAGCGACTAAGTTCATCATCATGTCCCGGTCCATCATTACCTGACATAATTATATATATAATATATATACTGATTGTTATCCTTTATATTACAGTAAATATATGATACCATTTTTTTAATATTATAGGAGGCAAACGAACAGGCGGGCCACCTGATGGTAAATGATCACCGCCGTCCATAGACACACCAGGGAAGTCGCAATTGCGTTGCAAGCCTGTGTTTGGGGAAGCGAGGGGAGGGGATGGGGATGGGGGAAGGCAGTGGACCTCCGGCGCTCTCACTGACCGAACGTAACGCAACAATGCAAACAATATTACTTCACGTCGGTTATCTGTGAGTGGGTGGTAGTACCGCGGGCGAACTGACACATTCATGCGGAAACCTGTAATAGCTTCAGCGTGGCTCCACCACCTTAAAAAATGGTTAAAGTATGGTTTGTTCACGATGTTTTCCTTTAACGGAAGCTCCAACTCAGTGCATGAATTTAAAACTATGTCAATCGACGCGGTGTGCTACTTTTGTATATATTATTATATTTATACCTAAAAAATAGTCGACAAGTTGCAAAGTGGTCGCAAGATGCACTCAAGCGTTTTTATGATGCTAGAAAACATTAAATCAAATTTATATTTATCTGAGTAACAAGTTTTGAAAAATTAATACAAGTTGTATTGTAAGCAAAAACAACTAGTGAAAATAACCAAGAATCCAGTCTGCAAACAACCTCTTTTTGCTCACTGACGCCATATTAAATATTATGTACTTTGTATCATTCACAGAATTAAAATGTAGTTTAACATCTCATATGTTTGAAACTATCGACCCGTTCAGAGCGAGCCACAGAAATAAATAAATGTATTTATTACTAGAGCTCTGCCCGCGACTTTGTCTGCGTGTAACCTTATGTAAAAAAAATACAGTGATTAATAAAATTATCTGAATGTATTAAGCCCATTTTACTTGTCTACTTTCTCTCTTACTTTAACTCAAGTTTTCATTCAAATTACAATAACTTTTGATAGAGTAAACCGATTTTAATTAAACAAAGACTAAGTTACTCCTGATCTTGCTGAGGTTTTATTATGAACTCAGTACTTTAGCAGTGATGCGTATTCATACAAACAGACAGACATTTCTAAAAATAATTGAAATGTCTTTTATTACTTATTCCTTCAACTAATTTTTATACGAAAATCGTAAAAGTACACACTCTTTAGATTTACATTCTTATTATATACTAATTGACCCGTGCAACTTCGTCTGCACCAAATCGGTTATTACAGGTTTCAATTGTATTTTTAAACGCAAATAACTTAATAGTACTTTCTGATTGATGCGTGTTCACAGGGACAGACAGACAGAAAGACAGCCCAACAGATAAAAAATTTAAAAGGGTTATTTTTGGCTCCTATATCGATAACAAAGTCTACCCCGATTATAATTTTTGGATTATAATTTGGCCTAGTTCCAGTTTTATTATAGTACTAGCCGACCCGTGCCCACTTCGTTGGGCGCTAATACGTAAGCGTGGAATGGTTATTTTGCGCTAAAACGCAGTGGAAGCTCTGAAAAGGAAAAAAATACCCCAATTTTGCAATATTCTTCATTGCTGCTCCGCTCCTAGGTTATAGGTAACCTTCCCTGATAAATGAGTTATATAACACTGAAAGAATTTTCCAAATCGGACCAGTAGTTCCTGAGATTGCCCCTTACAACGTCACAAACTCTACCTCTTTATAATATTAGTATAGATAGATATAGAAGAAGATCGATATAACATTTTTAATAGATTTTAACGTTAGACCACGATCTCACCTAATGTTAAACGACGATGTGGATCAATATGGTAAATACGGTAAACCTGGAGGAGGACTGGTTCTTACAGCTACAACTATACACACCAATATGTGCTTGGCGACAGACTTTCAACTTCATGGTGGCAGCTAGCTAAACGGACTTAGAAAAATTCTTAACACTATGCTAAGGTTAAGTATCTAATAGTGTCAGGTTTTATAACAAAATTCCAAAACACGTTACCGATTTGCCGGATAGTGAGTTCAAGAACCGTATCAAGTGAGTTTTAATATCTAAAGGGTGGATCAATATGTGAACGATTGTGACGTCCGGAAATGACGCCCCTCTCTGTGCATCCACTAATAACGAATGTAACTATTTATGTTTTGTAAAAATGTATAACATGTAAAGATAAACCAGATAGAGTTTTTAGCCGGTTCTTCTTGATGAATGGGTTGTTTTCCGAACCGGCGCGGTGGTAGCTTTGACGTTCATAAGCGCCCTCTCAGGGCCTAAATTGAATAAAGGATATTTTGATTTGATTGATATGGTTTTATGACGATGTTTTCCTTCACCGAAACCTCCAACTGTAATATAAGGATTCGAACCTATATCCATCGACGTGGTGCCCGGGCACACTATGAAATAACAAGCATTGTTTTAAAACTTAATAACACTTATTGAACAAACATGGCATGAGGTTATAGGCCTTTTTTACGTGGAAAACAATCATTTTTTGGGGTGTAAGGGGTGTCGGATAACATCATAAGACTTGAGACACTCAAGCCAAATGATGTACCTCACCTGTACGCGGTGCACCCTGTTGTATAACGAACGAGGCAATGGCGAAAGCGAAACCAACATGTATATGGCGAAAAGCCTGTCATAGTGATTCGCTTCTGCGGGTCGCGTTTCGGGATCAGCCTGTGTATATCCAGTTTTTTGCTGGCCGGCATCACAGTGGCGACCGGCGATGGATAGGTGTCACTCAGCTTACCATCGGGCACAGTGCAGTCATTTTACCGTGCTAACAAATTAAAAAAAACATGGGATACTCAGTGACCCGGTGGAGCTTGAGTAGTGTCGACCGCGCCATTACTAAACGTAACGGAGCGATGCCCGAGTGCAACTATGTGGTAATAGGCCTACCTGAAACAATTCAGGAGGAACGTCACCCAGCATAATCTTATTCCCAAGTAATTTAGACAGAGTTTCGAATTGGCGCATCGACCACACGCCCTCGTGTTCGCGCCACGCTCCGAAAGCGTTACGCGACATTTCCAGTAGCTTCGTCACCATTTCCGTCATGTTCACCGAGAACTGAACCCGAGACTCCTAAGGGAATTATGCATGATTAACCACTGATATATTTTTTTAAAGTTTCCCAACAGATTGGAATTCGGTTGTCAGTTTTGTGTCTATATCCTGTAATATCTAAATACATACAGTGCACGAGGCGTAAGCTTTGATGAGTGCACATAGATACACAAGGCAACTCCGTCGCGCACATCGCACACTACAGCTTTTGTACTGGTAGCAGCGTCACGTATTTAATTTTTAATATTTTGTTTTTGAGTTCGTTTTATTCGTGAAATGGCTGCCAACACAAATAAACTGAGCATACGAAAACCTTTAAATAGTCAAGTAAAAGAAGTTTTGGGTAATTTAAATAGTTATTTTAAAGATATGAACGATAAAGACGCATCAAGTGATTTCTGACTTTTCAGTCGCACTTATGTACACATACTCATTAGTTATAGATAATCATGAATGCCTTTTTTTTAAGAATTCTTGCTTATTTAGTTCTATTTTATTTTTATACTAGAATACCTCTCCCACTTATTTACCTACCTATAACATAATAAGATTTATGTTTACAAGTTTGACCGACTGTGCTTTTGGTAATCACTCACACAAATGCAAAGCACAACTTATGCCTCGTGGACTGTACCCAAAAAAATTACACACACATTACATACATACATTACACTACTATTTAATTGTTTTTGTTGTCTTTGAAACTGTCAGAACAAGGTTTTTATGAAATGTTTGAAAATTCGTATTGAGAAATGAAAAACTTGGATTAACAAATGTCTATATAAAAAAATGAACTATTAAGTGAGACGGAAGACAGTACGGAGATCTTCAAAAATATTAACAAATACTTTCAGTCGTTCAATTAGTATTTTATTTTAATACATAGTAGGACTGTAAATACTTATGCTGAACAATTTTTTTACCGGGCATGTAACAATGCAACTCGCTTACTTGCAGGCGTAATTATGAAAATATAACTAGAGGTGCTATGATCATAAGAAGTAACTCTGATTACATAGATACATGTATCTTGTATTATGTGTTTCTATATCGTAATCAAGTCTTGATACAGTTCGCTGGTGAGTGGAAAGAATTGCGAGTACTTTTATTTTAGTATTAAATTTATTTAGTATTAGGTTAATATACGTATATATTTTGTTTTATAATTAAAACATTTGATTTACGTAGTATAGATGTATCTGTTAAACTATGTAAATAAATTAATTAGTAAAAGGAAGTCTTAATCTAACGTTTTTCGTTAGTACATATGTGCGAAGCCGAGGCTGGCAGCTGACAGTAACTAAAAGCAGTAAGTGTCTGAATAATTAAGAAAAGATTTCCCACGTTAGATTCACATAATACTTCGTCTGTCCTTTTTAGCGTTTGAACGAAGTGGTCTAAGGTGCATGCACATCCTAGACGGACCGACTTCCAAATGCAAATACAATATACACTTAGAGTAGCTTATGCGTCGGATTTGACACATGAAGTTGGTAATTAGATAGGCGAGCATTAAAAAAAATGGCGTGTATTTCACACGCGGCAGTAGTGAAACCTTGTAAAAGAAAGCGAGAAGAGTGTACGTCCAGTACCCTAAGACAAGCGAGACACTGCTCCGGCTCTGTTCAACACAGTGTTTACCCCCACCACCTTTCGTCACACAAAAAAGTTACGTATCAAAATTTAAAAGCTCTTCCATGAAAAGAAACACCTTAAAATCCATACCATAATGGTATGGTGTTATTACGTTATTTTCTTTTGAAAGCACAGGCTGAAGATGATGATAACACAGTGGTTAAACTTGCCACTACTGAACCTAAACCACCACTTATTTTAAACGGCCTTTTCGTGTGTCCAAGATGCTACAAACTTCTTACAATTTAGATAATTGTGAAATGGATGATAAAGCAAATTTTTTTATTTCCAGAATCGTTGGTCATAGCCCCGGGTCTACCATTCTTCAAAGATTAGTTTTAAAGAGTCAAATTTACCTCGCACTGCTCATACAAATGTATCTCAATTGTCATTAAATTCTTCCAGAGCTGATACAATGCTTCATTGAAAGCCTCCCCCAAGTCCCCAATAGTTGGCTCCAGCTGATCTATTGTCGCTTGCTTAGTGGTAAACTTTAGTATCAATTCTTTCATTTGTTCCACTAACAGTTTCTTCTTCTTTTCGAATTCCTCTACCACGCTAAATGAAAATAGATAAACTAATAAAACGGATTTAACTAAAAACACAAGAAACAGCAAATTAATATAAAAATCTAACAAGGGATGTGTAAAAATCGAGAATGTATGAAAATGTGCTTAAATAGTATAATTTTTTTTTCTTAAAATTTATTCAAAAAAAAATCTCATATTATATACAGTAGAATATAGCAATGTAGCTTTTAAAATATAACTTGGGAGTGGTAACGAATAAATGAATTGCCATATTCTGAAATTATAACTATAAAACCCACCCTTGACGATTATATTTTAATGTGGGTGGGCAATTAGAAAGGTGCTTTTAATACTCAATCAGAAAACAGATCGTACTACTGAATCTAAGATAGATAGCCAATCTTGAAAACCGATTTTTCATCGACAATTGGTATGTTATGCCTCCCTGAACGAGAAACCGCAAAACACATTCCTTAGATAAAATATATATAAGTTGAAAAATGTTGTTAGCCGTGACTGAATACTTAAAACTTAATCAAATAATACGATATCTGGCCCTTAACCGTTGATTGTTTTGTATTTATACTTGTACTAAAACAATAAACCTATGAGTTTTGGCAGGATCCATGATTCTAGTGTCATGTAGTGGATTTTATATTTTATTCATAATCTCCTGTTGACTCTATATTTTGTAATATTGGTGTTTTTTGTTTGTTTTTGAGCTGTCTACGCTATTGCCCTAGTAAGGCCTTAACAGCTTCACCGGACTACTAAGGCGAGTGCTTAAGGCACTCAGTAGATTTAATTTTGACAACTAGCTCAAGGGTGCACGCCACACCTCGGCTTGGGCTGTTGCCTAGTTTATGCAAATCGCGACCTAACTGAGTAATATTGGTGGTATTTTCCGTAGTTTGGTTATTGTCCACAAGTAAGTGGACGGGAAATAATACCGTGGAGCTTGGATTTTGACTTGCGGCAAAAGTTCCCTAGAAAGTACTAACAAGAGGACCACCGTCTTGTTAGAGCATTGATGTGATCGCAAGAAACTTGTAATATCATAACCTACTCGACAATGGTAGAAATAATCTACTAGTTCAAATAGGTTATTAACGCCGTATGCCATCAGTGCGGCGTTGACCCGGACACCACGCAGCACACTCTGTCTGAGTATGCTGCGTGGAAGGAGCAACGTCGCACTCTGGCTGCGGCGGTAGGGCAAGATCTCTCGCTGCCGAGCGGGGTTGCGGCCATGCTCGGCAGTGAAGAAGTGTGAGAGAGTGCGAGATGACTTCCTCGCAGAAGGTGGCGGCGGAGAGGGTCCGTGACGGAGGACAGGCAGGAGCAGGCGGCAGTTTGACCGCCTCTTCTCACCGTAGTCGGACCAGGGAGGGTGGTTCGGGGGGGCCCATCTTCCCATTGCAAGTTCCGGCGGACGGAGGAGACGGCCGGTGTGTACCCGGCTGTCTCCTAACAAGACGGGGCCTGGCGGCGGCGCTTTCGCTGCTGGGCCAACCGCTGGGGCGGCACGATGATGTCTATAGAGATCTCGTGCCGTCCCAACCATAGCGGCAGACGTACACCGTGGGGTTTTAGTCCGTGCGGGTCGGACATAATCCACTCTCTCCCCCGAGAGGGTGGTGTATCTATAAGGGATTTCCCCACGTTAAAAAAAAAGGGTTGACAACGCGCATGTAACACCTCTGATTTTGCAAGCGTCCATAGGCTGCGATGACTGCTTAACATCAGGCGGCCCGCACGCTTGTTTGCTACCATCGTAGTATAAAAAACTAGTAGATTTGTTGCCAACAATAAAACTATAAAGAATAAGCCTATGATAAAAAAGAAAACTGTATATATCGGTTGAATGGTTTTCGCGTTATAAAAATTGCTGACGATCAAACGGATGGTATCTTTAGTAGTAAATTTTAATAATAATAAAAAAAAAAAAAATAAAAAAAAAATTAAAAATCTTTACCCTTTACTCTTCTCGACACTTTCATTTAACGCACTATTAACTAGATCCTTGAATAATTTTATCTCGTGCTGTCTGTCATTATAGGCGTCCTGTGCAAACTCTACAAGTCCAGCCATCGTTTCTACATATTGCTCTTTATACCTAAAAAATAATGTAATATATATTAGTTACATGAACGGATATATTTGTCTCTTGGAAATTCTGCAAGTACCACAAAGTATTAGATCTAACGTAATTGGTAAAAATTCAGAACTACAGCTTATTTCACGTTTTTAACAACAGAAATAGGTAGTTTTCTATAATCTATATCTATACATATATTAAAAATGAAGTGTCTGTATGTAATATCAAAATAGTTTTTTTTTTACTAATTGGGTACGAAAGTATACACGCTACAGATAACAAAAATGCAATTATAAAAAAAAATGTTGTCAGTCTGTCCGTCTGTCTGTTTGTTCCGGGTAATCTTCGAAACGACTGGACCGATTTTGACTGGAATTTCACTGGCAAATAGCTGAATTTACAGCGGGTTACTTAGGCTACTCTAAATTAGACTAGCTATATTAACCATGGCTTCGTCTGCAATGCTATCTCCAAAACGGTTGGACCGATTTTCACGGGACTTTCACAGATAGATAGCGAACCTTATAAAAAGTAATTGAGGTTATTCTATTTTAGACTAGCTGTTACCCGTGACTTTGTCTGCATGAAATTTAGCAAGAAGTGGTACTCATTATTTATTTTTATTTAAAGAAATAATTATCAGCTTCTTGTTTACAATTCGATTTTATAATTATTAGTAACTCTAATAATATAGAGGTCTTCCTAATAAGATCTTAGATTATAAACGTAATACGTAAAGAGTTCCATAATACAATTTCTTGTGGAACAGACAAGCGTTTATTTTTTGTACAGTTACAAAATCTTAATTATAATGGCAATATATACTAAATGTAATGTGAATGTAAATATTTATAATAATATTTTAAGTTATTGTTTCATTAGTTCCTTACAGAGTAAGTGAGCACTGAGGTAGTTATATGGTGGGTTAAGGTTTCAAATATGTTACTGATGACAAATCTCATTTGGCACGCTGTTAGTATTTATATATCTAATCTACACGTTACATGTTACTTTTAGTGGCGTGCGTGTTGTACTTACAATTGCTTTTCAAGAGCATTTCTATAATTGTACATAGTCTCACAATTTTATAATTCTTTAATACGAATAAAAAAAAGCGTGTGGAGCTGCGGATACAGCTAATATGTATATATAATCTAACACTGAAGATCTACGAAACTTTACAATAATATTAATTGCAAATTAATTCAACCCTATCTATAGTCTGGTGAAGCTGTAAAGGTTAGCCTTGGTATCAGGCCAATATATACTCTACATCTACATTTATTTCAAACCAAGGCAAGAACTTGACATCACATCACTTCTATCACATTTTTTTTTGGCAACCAATCGTCCAGATTATTACTGCCATTGTCGAGAAGGTTATAACACTACAAGTGCCTTGCGATAATTTTAATGTTCTAACAAAATAGTGGTCCCCACTTCGATCAACAATAACTAGATAAAGGGTCCGCGCGAAAAATGCGTCTCCGTAAATAAAAGCTCACTTGAAATGTGCGCTCTTATTTTGTTTAGTTTGTTTGAAACACAGCCAATGTAAGCCCGTTTCACATGTGTATTCAAAAGATGCAAAAATAATACCCGAAAAGCCAATTTAACGGCCGGAGTATCTTACTTTCGCTAAATACACGTTGAATAAGTTATATTTTAAGCTTTAAACTAACAAATAATATCAAATTTTGAACAAAATTACCGATTTTAAACCTGTGATAGAAATGCTTGGCCTTGCCCCTCACAAACACGCACAATAACGGGAAAACGTACTTTATTCATTACGTGTTAAGGTTGAATTCACACTAAATGTTGTTTATGTTGTCTTTTTAATTGCGAGGGGAGTAATTTATTGCTTTGCCCGTTTTATCGTAAGTATTAGATAATATTTGTTCAAAATATTTGTGATTTTATTACTAAGTGTTATGGTTGTAATTAAGTTGAACTTAAAACTGTTTTAAACTTTTTTTCTCCCTTTCTTAGTAAACAAATATATATACATGAGTATATATTTATGCGGACAGTTATTAGCATCGATTTTCTACGTGACCCTTTATCTAGTTATTGTTGATCGAAGGGTCCCCATGTTAAAACTTTTCAGGTTAGTTTCGTAGCAAGGAATGAAATATAGAATTCAAGCTCCGTGGTCTTATTTCTCATCCACTTCCCCTATGCACAATAACCGAACCATATTACAAAATATAGAATCAAATAACACTAGATTAAGAATAACATACAAAATTCACTACATGACAGTTTAAGAGCCCGCCAAAAACTCTATCACATATTTGTGGTTCCTAAATATCTCTGTCTCTCTTATTCTCTTAGCAAAAATATTGCACAATATTCACGTGTTTAAATATATCAACTGTTACATAAGATGTATTCCCCAATCAAATGAATAATGTTCAGTAGGTACGATGAATCCTGGCTGGTTAGGTGGTTAGTGGAATACCTTTTTAAAGCATATTAATTTTGTGTCATTAGGAAGATACACCGCGATGCTTCTCCTTTCCACTATACCGGAACCTGTTGCTGGCACGGTAGGCAAAATTGCGTTACGCGATAAAAATAATGTAGATATGCTTTTGATGAAGTCTACCCTCTTAGGGCTGCACTCTCAAGCAATGTGTAAGTATGTATAAGTGTCGGTCTGGTTCTATGTTAGCAGTACACCAAATTGAGTAAATATATAGTTAATTATTTATACTACGGGTTTTCATATATTACATAATTTACGAGAATTCCCATATATGTCTCTACAATTTAATACATATAAGCAAAGAAGTTTCACAAGAAGTAAGCTACGAAGAAAATGTGTTCATACTTACTGACTTACTTACATACTGATACACACGCTGTTTTTTTTAAATTTAATTCTATATAGCAATATGATTATTCTTCCATAAAAATAGTAAAAAATATTTACTGTTCATAAAAACCAACTAGCTCCCCTCCAACCTTAAGCAGTAACAATCCATCTGGATCCTTCTCGAACATGGAATCAAGCATTTCCGGACCGTTTAAATATTCGACGAATGAGAGTGCATAGAACTCAACCTTTGAGTCGTATTCTTCTTTGGTTAATCTCTCTTTTTCTGATTTTTCGTCTTCCTCGTCTAATTTGCGTAAGAGGCCTCTGGAATAGAACAATTTTACCACGCTGTAGATGGTAGAGCCACGCTGAAGCTATTACTGGTCGAATGACGCATGAATGGGTTGGCTCGCCCGGGGTAGTATCACCCTCTCGTAGAAAACCGACGTGAAGTAACAGTGTTTGCATTGTTGCGTTTCGTTTGGTCAGTGAGAGCGTTGGATGGCCATCTCCCCTCTCCTCTCCCCCTCCCTCCCTTTCCCTAAAACACAGACTGACAACGCACTTTCAACTGGTGTTGTTAGTGTCTATGGACGGTGGTGATCACTGAACATCAAGTGACCCACCTGTCCGTTTGCCTGCTAAGACATAAAAAAAAACATGTTCCCAACGATAATAAAACAAAGGAATTATGTATATTCACGCTCATTGCACCGTGACTCTGTTTAGTTAATTGTCTCTCAACATATTGAACATAAAACTGTTATGATTTGTTACTAGAATGATTCTATTCCGAAAGCAGGTATATCTATCGAGCTTGGAGAGCTTTAGTAAAGGACATACAAGATTATAATTTGAAGATGGTAAGGTCACTAAAACTCCATAGCTGGTACTCACAGCCAACAAAACCGGCTACCACAAAGAAAAAATATTGGGTAACAGGAAATAGACACAGAAATAATATAATATAGAATTCGTAATATGATTTTCTATCTATAAAAATTAATAACAAAGGCAACGACGTAGTTGTAAATTCATTATAAATTGCGGAATAAACCAAGGCCTAAAAAAAAACCTAAAAAGTGACCTAAAAAAATGACTTTCCTTAATTATGGAAGATATAAGTGTAGTCAAAAATAAATACTAGATAAAATGATTATTTTAATAAAAGGAAAATACTACGTATTAGTAAGTTCTGATCTTCTCTAGACTGGTTATATGAACCTTCAACCAGCAAGGAATTGTGTGTGTAAAGTATTCTAGTTTTTAAATAATCTACCTTCAAACCCACTTTAATTAAGAAGCCCAAAAAAAGCAATTTCTTTCGCCTTTTATATCTGAACTCAATCTCAGGCAACAGCCTTTAAAAGATATACTAGAGTGGAAGAGAAGATGTGTGTAATTCAAACGCGTTAGAAGTGGAACCTTCAAATAGAGCGAGTAAAGCGTTCATCTTACTATGCTCCAATACCCGAAGACAAGCGAGACACTGCTCCTACTCTATCCGACACAGTGTTTACGCCCACTACTTTTCGTCACACAAAATAGTTTCGTATCAAAATGTCAAAGCCCCCCCATAAAAGGTTCCACTTCAAAAAATAACACTGTAAAGGCTCAGATACCTGAAAATAGCTTGGCCTGCTTCCCTTTCATCTTCAGTTATGGTTTTATAGTCGAGATAAGTCACTCTCGTGAGAGCAGACTTGAAGAACTGGTACGCCATAGGGTCGTCGCAACATGGATTCCCTTTGAAACTAACTGAACGTAGTTTGCGGAATTTCCGCATGTACGACATCTAGTAACATAATATGGTTATCATTATGAACGGTTAGCGTTTAAACATAATCATACATACAAGACGTTAATGTACACACGGGTATAGGCTAACCACGGTTGTATTTACATATTGCTATGCCCTAGACTAACAAATAACAAGAGGTTAACGTACGTATTGTATTAATTTGATCAGAGGCGTATCAGCCGTAGCCCCAGGCTACAGAGGCCCCCAACGTGTATAATATTTACCCTTCATTTGGGCCCCCAACTAATTTTTTGATACAGGGCCCCTGAAATGCACGCTACGCCACTGAATTTGATCGTCCCTTCAACAATTGAGTTCATGATTTACTATTATAGAGAGTAGAAGGAGAACTGTCTAATACCAAGAACATGTTGAAAAAGTGTCCAACTTTAAACACTAACAATGCGTTCCACTAAGCGGTCACAACAATCACGCTCACGACCGCGACTTTTCCCGTTCCACTTATTTGCGAGCATTACAATGAAAAACCCAAGTGGAACGCACTTATGAGCGTTTTGAGCTTTCAAATAACACAATTTAAAAAAAATACAGGAAATTCAAACAACTTTAAGAGAGGTTACGATTTGTAAGTATTAACATTAAATTTTAATAATTTTTAGTTAATTTCATTTGTAAATGTATAATCCAATTTTTATATTTAATTTTAGTATATTTTTAATTTTAAAAAAATAATAAATACATTTTTGAAGTAATTTAATAATTTATAATCAAGATGTCTTTTGTGGCGACAGTGGTATATTTCATCAAGGAAAAATCAATACATGATGAATATATCCTTTACCGCATACATTTTTTTTGTCTCGAACTGACTACACTATTGACCTGGCAAGGTCTTTACAGCTACACAGGACTGCATCAAATAATGTTTTTTTTTTATGGTCGCTATTTTTATTGCTTTGAGTTTTGAAAATCCCGCCAATTTTGTCAACGCTCCCATCGACCCACCTCCAGATATGGATCGACGTGAGATTCGCGAGAGTTTAAGTTATTAATGATGTTTTCGACGCGACCGCATTGATCACGGTCACCAAGTGAAACGGCTAAAAGGCTATTTTGGACGTTGTGAACGTCGAGTGGAATGAGCCCTAAATAATAGTTCCAAAACCTTCCAAAATGGCACTAGCACAGACAAAGGATATGGTTAGTCCAGAATACTTTTGTAAATACCACTTACACGCAGTCGGACAACGTGGAGAGCGAAACAATGTTTTGTGAACTTTGAATAATAAATTTAGTGTTCCTTGAGTATTTACTATTATGAAACTTTTAAAATAAATTAACAATAATGAACTAAGTTACTACAATAGCGCCACCCTAATTTAGCACATATTGACAAATACATAGCCTAACACAGAGATCTCTTTATCTCGATACTCTTTCTTGTTTTACTGTATATACCTATATATATATATA
>MU158835.1:414010-431378 GCA_015888305.1 Antheraea pernyi | reverse complement strand
GGAATCCTTTTTCTACGCCGGTCGGTCAAAAAATTGGTATGTATATATATTATAACGATATATTCCAACTTACACATGAAATAAATATTGTTTTTTCTATATATTTCCTTTTATGTTGCGCACTTGAAAGGTATAATTTCTCTTTGTTTTTACGTGTAAATTTTTCCGTTATATAATATAACTCTACATTAAACTGTACTGTTACAATTATTTCTCATGTAATATACATAATACATTACCAAACCGGTGTTAATTATTATGACCTGCCTGATTAGCGATATGTTGTCGACTCGTTTACAGAACAGGCTACAGATGGATCGTTACCTTCGGAGAACTGGGCCCTTAATATGGAAATATGTGATATCATAAACAGTACCGCTGATGGTCCGAAAGATGCAATCAAAGCCATTAGAAAAAGATTGACAATGAGTGCTGGTAAAAATTATACAGTTGTGATGTACACTCTTACTGTGCTTGAAACATGCGTCAAGAACTGTTCAAAGCCTTTCCATGTTCTCGCCTGTCATAAAGAATTTATATCTGAATTGGTAAGTATATAATTTTTAAATATACTGGTTAACTTTTGGCCTCATTTTGACCTAAAGATGTAAGTAACATTTATGCTCAGTGAAAACATTTATTCATTCTTCTTTTGAAGGCCATGATTATAAATCTGGAAAAATAGATGCAATCAGTATGTTCCACTCTTTTGTTGTTCACATAATTTTACATCCACTGTTATGTTTCACTAGACATAAATTAATTTTTTTTTGTTTAATTTGTTTTGATACAGGTAATTACTTTATGCTCCAAATGAAATCAATTACAAATGTAGGCAAGCATCAGATAGTCTATATCTATATTCTGAATCTAATTCTATATTATTCCTTAAAAAGAATATTCATAATATGCTTTATATTTCACAATTGGATCTTGCATTTTTTGTTATATGATTATTTTATAAATTGCTAAAAAAATACAGTTGGGTTCTTAGGAAATAGCTAACATTACTTATTCTGTTATCAATGCAATGGGTAATACCAAAAAACAAGGTTGTTTATTTGTTTGCGCCTACAATGCCCTTTTTTTGTCATTAGCATTATACACTAGTACAAAAAAAAGTTTATCAACTACAATTATAAATAAGGAATTGCACATTCAATGACAAGACAATAAAACTTACACAACCTGAAAATATTTGGCAAGGTTGTCTATTTATAGTTATCCTCAATTTTTAAAATATACCAACAATAACATTTACCAATTTAACAATAGCATCTTAAATACTGCCGCACGCAAAACATAAACGCAGTAAAGAACAAGTTAATGATTTCTAGAAAAATGCAGTATAACTTGAAATTTTTATTTGTGGTTACCTGCAATTCATTATGCAAAGATTATTATATGTGCACATATATATTTACTTTGCAGAAAACCATAAATACAATTTCAAATTTGACCACATTTTTCTCCAAACCGTTAACATGTTCTTTACTGTATTTTTGATTTGTGTGGCAGAATATACCACCAAAATAACAGGTTAAATATAAATAGATCACTATGAGTTAACCATATTGATAATTTTTGGATCTTCTGTAAGCCATTGTTACACAATAAACTTTTACTTTTAATGACATATAATAAATTTCTTATCAACAAGTTAGAGTTTCAACTTCTTTCATATTCTGTTTTTTTTATTTTGAATGAATAATTTATTGCACTTTTTAGCTTGTTACTGGTCAGCTTAATGCCATTTTATTCCAGCTCACCAGCAATATTTTTATTAAAGAGAAAAGTTATTGTAGGTAGTACATATATAATAATAATCAAAAGTAAAATGTATAAACTATAAAAGTAATAATAAAATGAACTTAATATTGAAATATATCTAATAATATATAAATAGTGTATTGTATAGATAAAAAGAACACATATGAAACATATATATATATATACATACATACAAATATATAGTAATGATAAAGAATTTAAATATGATATATATTTATTTGATATGTTATGTGTTTTTCTTCAAACAAAATTATTTAAGCGAATATGTCACATCCATTCGCTCATAGTATTTGAAACAGGCAATTTGTTGATTGCCCTAATAGCACTGTGGTGATAAACACTATTATTGAGTCAAGAGGTTGTAGGTTTGAATAGTATAGACACTTAACTAATGAGCATGATTGTCAGTGTTGTATCCAAGGAGTATTTAACATTCATCACATATAAAGGTTAGTGTAGTACAAATTATGCATAGTTTGGAATGAAAAATATGCTATCATTAATTATCCTTTTGTATATCACTCCGTATTATAAAACAAAGTCATCTGCCATGTTTGACTGTCTGTCTGTTCGTGAAGATCTTGAAATGTACTGTACAAATTTTCTTGCTGTTTTCACAGAGAAAGTGATTCATGAGGAAGGTTTAGATGTATAATTTGTCAAGGTTTCTTTTATTATCAAAGCTGGACAACGGCTGCCGGGCCCTCTAGTTTCCTTATATATATTTTTGTATGTAGTCCAAGTAATAACATATGATTATGCACATTTAAATTATATTAGTTACAACATTAAGGAAATATGTAATGAAAATGTAAAAAAAAATCAAAGAAGATATAAAACCTTGAAAAAGCACCATATTGTATGTAAAAAAAAACATTTCTTTTTTTATTTAGACAAACTTTAATGTTAAAATATACACTCATAGATATTGGGATACATATACTAAGCCTTTGGAAACCTAATATCTGTTGTCATAATTAACAGTTGTTTACTGTAGCCACTATAAAAAAAAATGAATATATTTCCATAGTGATTTAAATTGCCAGTTTATACAAAATAACCTAGAGTTGTAATGCAAATGACAAAGCTCAAGGCTTGTTTGTTTATTTAGATGAGAGGGTCAAGAAAAATATTACATAACATGTGATATTAATATCAGCCTATATGAAATGTTGTGGGACTAATTCTTTGTTTCCTATATATTGGTGTTAGCGTTTAGCATTTATGTTCTGATAAAATTGTTTTTATTAGCTTTCTTGCAATGTCATTAAAGAGTAGTTTGCTATCTGATAGACTGATAGAGCAATGTTAATAAACTATATCTGTTTATAGATAGACATTGTTTTTGTCCATGACTTAGCCATTGATAGATTAATTACTAACATTTAAAAAGTGTAAATTATTTTTATGTTTACTAAAATATTATGGAAATGGATCTTTATGTTATTTACTAGTATTCAGTGTTTATATGTTTTAAGTTTTTTTTTTTCGAACTGTCTACGCTATTGACCCAACAAGGTCTTAACAGCTTCACTGGGCTACTAAGGCGAGCGCTTAAGGCACTCAGCCGATTTTATTTTAACAACTAGCTCAAGGGTGCACGGCACACCTCGGCTTTGGCTGTTGCCTGATACATGCAATTCGCGACCTATCTGAGCTAACCTAAGCTAACTATTCATACATATATGAGTTGTTGAAACATATATGTGTACCAATCATACACACCTCAAGAACTCTTATATATATTTCGTATCGGATAATATTCTAAACTATTTCAGTTTGATAAGGCAAAAAAATAAAACCCTTCTACTTGCCTGTGTATTCGTGTATGCGTGCACGTGTGTGGAGGTGATATGTGTAATGTTGTCGCAGTGATGTAAGTTTTGTGTCACTGTATCGCGCGAGCAACGTACTCAAGGGCTCCACGCCGAGGGAACGGACCTGGGCTTGAGCCATTGCCAGCTGTTTTAAGTTATATTTATATAATCCATGATTAATAAGTAGAGGTTTTTGTGCTACATAGACATACATTAAATTACCATGGCACGTAGTTCATGTAAATTACTGTTAGGAGACCCAAGTCTTTACAGTTTAAATATTTTTGCTCTAGCCATGGAATGCAAAGCATTTGCTACTTAAATTTTTAAATGTATTATAAGATTTGAAAGCTCCTTTTATTTGATGTGTATATAAACTGATAAAGATTCAGTAATCTTACACTATAATATTAATAATTAATGAAACTGGTTTTGTGTGTTGTTTTTTGGAGTGTTTAAGGGATCAATAACTAGGAGTAGGAAATTTTATGTTTATGTTAAAAATAAGTTAAGGAAAATAAGTTCATTAAAGATTGATAATAAACAATTATAATATCAATAACTTTGTGTATAAGAATGGTACTTTTATATTTTATAGACTAAAATTTTTCGTTAGAATATTATAAAAGAGAATGTGAGTTTGTTTGTCACACTGTAAGTATTATTTGCATGCACATTCCCAGAAGTACAGAAAACAACACATAGTATGTTTTATCCAGAAATAAAGTACTATTGTCAAGGATCACGCCAAATCCATATTAATGTGAGCAAAGGTGCTGGCATTAACTAGTAGATTATGCAAATGAAAAAAAAAATTGTTTTATAATTAATATTATTCGTAATATGTTTGTAATTTATAGAAACTTTCTTTTTTTATGATTGCTAAAAACATTAAAATAGGTTTTACTATTCTTTAACTTCATCTTTGATTTCTCTAAAGTCTAAAACAATAATTCATCCGTTTCCATAAATGTAATTGCCCTATTAATATGTAATACAAAAATGTATAATAATATATCTTATGTTTCTAACTATTTTTAACTCTTTACAAACAGTTCGCCTGTTTATTTTATTTTTTACTGGGTTTTTTTTTATTAATATTCTATTTTATTTTTATTATTATTTTTATTCTTAACAGCTTCACCGGACTACTTTTTTTTTACTAGGATTTCCAATCTCATTCCTTACTTCCATAAAACTTTTGTTTAATAACATACTGGACTACATAGTTCAATGTCAAACTGTCCTAATTTGTTTTGATATACAGTTACATCTGAGAGAGTGAGAACTGGATAAGCAAGAACACTCTTTAAGTGAGAGTAATTGCCAGGTTCAGTTATTTCAATCCTCTAAAAATTCCTATAAGCAATTAACGGAAACCTCTATAAGAGAACGTCGTTTTTCCCTCACGGACTTCTATAATTGAGATTGCTATTGGTCTATAAGCGACAGTACTGTATTGATCATTTATGAATCATTCTTTAATTTCGTGAAACTATCTACCTAATGCTGTTTTTTTTATCGTCTTGTATTCAAAGGGGTTGTTAATAAAGCAATATTATATAAAATGAATATACACATATAAATAAACACTGAAGAAATTATAAGATTTCTTTATGTCAATATTAGTGTAAGATTTTTGTTTTCCTTTTCAAGTATCTATGTTTAATTCTAATAAATAGTACATATACAATACATATATATTTTTAAGTACATATATATTTGTTGTTTTTTTTTTCGAACTGACTACGCTATTGACCAAGCAAGGTCTTAACAGCTTCACCGGACTACTATATATTTGTTGTGTTTTATCAAACCTTTATAAGTAACAACTACTGTACTTCTATAAGCGAAAAACTTGGTTTATCGAGAAACCTCTCTAAGCAATAAAAGAGATTATGGTCCATTGAAGTCTTGGTTATCCAGGATTGAACCTAATTGATAGAAAGCCTCAGGTTCTAAATAATTATCTATGCTTATAGTAAACTCGTAGGATAAGAAATTATTCAACAGAATGTTCAAATATCATTTTGCATGGTGTTATAAAACATTATGTTTATTATTTTCGTAGGTGAAATTAATTGGCCCGAAGAACGACCCTCCTACAGTGGTACAGGAGAAAGTTTTAAGTCTCATCCAGTGTTGGGCTGACGCTTTCCAGAGCCAACCTGATTTACAGGTAACGTTATTTCCATTAACATGAATTTTTTACAACATACTGTGGCTGTAATATATGATATATTTTTAAAAAGGTATATATACCATACTACATCCATACACTGCCTTATCTAATTGTCAAGCTGTCTACCTATAAACTTATGTAACTACTACTTACAAAACAAGTTCAAATTTTTTAGATATCTACGCTGGTTTGACTTTACATGCTTATGTAAACCTCACCCGTACTTATATTATTATAATAGCGGTACGGTATGATGGCCGTTTAGAAAAATTTAACTAAAAAATGAAAAATAAATAATAGTTAAAAAAACACGCTTTCATAAAAAATCCAACTGAAATACAGAAAATAAAATTTAATAAATTTGGATTAAGAATAGTGTAAATTAGAAATAAATGTATATTTTTGTAAAAAGTGACAAAACAATGATAAAAATACTGATATCTGGAGGTGCTGATATTAACAGTGACAGTGGTGTTGACAGCGTGTTTATTTAACTATTATATTTCTTAGTCAAAACGTGAAAAGATTTGTTCACAGGACCTTATTATATAGTTACATAGATATATAGTATATTATATACGCTTGTATGTAATTAAAAAAATAATTACAGAACTAATTATGTATTCTAAAATTATACATTCAATAAATTTTAGGACTAACTGCACGTCACTGTTGACGATAAAAAACAGCGATTTACCCCTTCAAACGTACTTATAAATTATATGAAACGTATTGAGCGGACAAACGTCACAACGGCCATCGCAGTGTGCCGCTACACTATAGACACCTCGATTCTGGATCAAAATAAGCGATTGAATCTTGAATAGCTTTGTTACGTAATGTGACGGTTGGACCAAGTGGTTTTGTTAAATTTGGTGTCATTGAAATATATATTCTAAATCTCAATAGTATAAAAAGGGCTCTATGTGGTATGGTGAAATTAGAAATATATTAATTATAAAGCTTTGAGTCGATGTTAAATTGAAGAAAGTGGTTTTGAATACTACAGATGGTCTGAAATTTCTACGAAGGCACACAATCTGATTCAACAGTGGCGGTCACGATCACAATTTCGTTTATATTCTGTCACTTAAAGTCTTTGCTTATCGGAATCTACTAATAGTGATTCATATAAAAGTGAATTGCATTATTTACTCGATAAACCTCGAAATACATACCTAGTATCGATTTTGCTCTATTATAAGATAAATTATAAAGCCGTCAATTCGCATCAAGGTTAGCGGTTCTGGCGTAAAATTGGCATTGAACTTTAAACGCCTCGGTGTGTATTCTGTATTATGCCATCACTAGCCCGTTGGAAATGTTACGAGGGAGCCCCTAGGTTTCTTTATGTTCAATAAAATTTAGCGCGAGTATTGGATTAATTTAATTTTGAATACTTGGCTGTATGTTAAGAATGTCATTGCTTGTTTAATGTTTATGGCGCCCCTATCATCTTTTTGTCATCTTCTTTACTTACTAGGCATCGTGTTTTTTTTTAAATAATAGATCTTGTTATTCAGTTTAAACTCAAGAAGTTTTGTTTTTTTTTTCAAACTTTTCTTGTTTTAATATGGGCAAAAGCATAGTACTACACATAAATTTATTGAACCGAATTACATTAAATGGTCATAAAGTGGGAGTTACACGCTCGTACTCGTACTACGTAAAAGAATAGTAGTCCTCGCCAAACTTTTTGACCGCTCGGAACAGTGTTGCGTCGTATATAAATTTAAATACGTG
This sequence comes from Antheraea pernyi, assembly GCA_015888305.1. Lineage (NCBI taxonomy): Eukaryota > Metazoa > Arthropoda > Insecta > Lepidoptera > Saturniidae > Antheraea > Antheraea pernyi. The sequence continues at coordinate 423,845 of MU158835.1, read as the reverse complement.
TTATACTATAGTTATAATTTCGAGAACAAGAATTATTACATATTATAAAACAAATTCCTCTGTCACGTCTGTCTGTTCGCGATAAATTCAAAAACTATAGAACGGATTTTTATCCGGTTTTACTAATAAAGTGATTCATGGGGAAGGTTTTATGTATATAGGTCAAGGTTTTTTATTATCAGGGCATGACAACGACCGCCGGACCGGCTAGTTAAGAATAAATAAGTGCTAATTTTGGAATCCTGTAATAATATTTTAACTTGAGCAAGCCCGGACTTACGGCTATATTCAGAGTGTCCAAAGAGATTATATTTCGTTTATGAATAAATGTCTCTAACTAAAATACATAAAACGCTCATAAGGTGGAGGAGGGCTACTTTGAGAACCATCTGCTCGTGTAACATTTGCTATTTATATTAGATAGTTATACAACCTTGAAATTATCTGTTAGATTGCGATTCGTATAAGCGTTTTGGATTTACTATTTAGATAGATATATAATTATGATTAGAAGTGGTCATTATTATTACAAATACTAATGTAACGCATTATTCTTATGCTATGTATAACAAATAAATTGAATATTATTCTGCTGTTGATTTTAAGTTGTCCGTTATTATTATTAATAATGACAATGGTTGGCCGGTGTATCACTAAGTAGGAAATAGAGATCACTTAACATTTCCTTACACTTAGAATCATCAGACGAATAACGAATATTCTTATAATTAACGTGCCAGTCTTACAAAGCGCAGTAAGATACAAAACAGCAAATTATCTGACAGCAGAATAATTGATATTAGTTTATAGCAATATTGCTTCTTGCATTACGCACGAAAAACCATGAGTCGTTGTCACGTTCCGCCTGAGCCGAGCGTGCAAGCGAGAGGGCTGAACAAGCGATAGACAGACGCGATCGGCCTAAACGTTCGGCTTGTCACGCATTAATATATATATATATAGAATAATTCAATTCATAAATGTATGCAATTATTCATCAATATTTTCTTATAACGTTATCACGTAATTTCTTTTTGTTACGTTACTAAGGCTTAACTTGTTTTAATGTTAGATAGGTGTGGCGCGCACCTTTGAACTAGTTGTCAAATAAAATCGGCTGAGTGCCTTAAGCGCTCGCCTTAGTAGTCCGGTGAAGCTGTTAAGACCTTACGAGGTAAATAGCCTAGTCAGTTCGAAAAAAAAAATGTTAGATGTTATTGCCATCTATAATTATGAGTAAACATATGAAATTAATTTCTTTTCTAGGGTGTTGTTCAGGTATACAACGAACTGCGTACTAAAGGCGTTGAATTCCCTATGACCGATCTGGACGCAATGGCTCCCATCTTTACTCCACAGCGGGTACGTAACTAATTTAAACCATATCTCTTTTTTTTATATAACGCCTGTAAATGTTAAGAATAAAGTATTTAATTTTCTGTTAAACTAAACTTAAACGTCTGCTGTTTAAAATTGTTTATGAGTATTTTCCTAACAAAATAATATATTATTAGCTATCGTATTTAAATTTCAATCCACTAGAGTACTAAAAAAAATAAAACTCTACTGACTCTTAAGTGCTTAACATTGTTATTTGCGTATTTACGCAGGCTAACATATGTCAGTATATTTTATTTTCTGTACATGATGACGATGGTCCCTTCTATCACGTTATCGTCATTATATGTCTCGCTCACACTTCGTAAAATGAATCTGTCCGTCTCACTGTAACTGGAATATTAAAATTACGGCTTTGAGTAAAGACAAGGGTAGGTACAGTAAAATCGATTTTAAGTAAATAAGAAAAAAAATTCAAATCTATGTTTTATTGGAAAAGCAAAAATTGTCCTCAATCTAAGAAATAGATCAGTAAATGTCATACCATTTTGGAACAACTTTTGCAGCTACTTGCCAAACTGGTTTAGTACTTTTTTTCCAGTATCAGGTCAGTGAAAACTGCGCTAATTTTGTATTGAGAAAAAAGTGCCATTTACTTCCAAGCTGGGCCTGTTAACATAAAAATTTAGACCAAAGTTTAAAAGAAACAGTATTCAGGATTACATTACAATGGAAAAATATTCGAAAAGTAAATATCTGTAGTAACAAGAGTAAAAAGATCGTCAAATGTCGAAATTCTCGATTTTTTTAAAATGCTTATATTTTTTAGAATACGACACTTACGCCCGGTTTCTCAAAGGCAAATTCAACGCAAAAATTAACTAATCAGTTGTCAAATCTCTTGTTAAGCGATCGTTGCGTTGCTAAAAGCATAATCAATCACTTTGATTTGATCATCGAATTTGTTAACAGAGATGTCAAAATTTAGTTCAGAATCGTTTGTTCGTTCGTTATTTTTTTTATTTTTCTGATAACTGTCATGACTAATGCGCGGTTTCTGAGATACTCGGTTAAACTAATAGTTATTGACTCAACAAAGTTATCCATAAGATAAACTGTCAAATGGCCCGTTGAGTTTTACTGACATTTGTCGTATGATTATGTGTTCAGAAACCCAATTTTACAAGTTATCGAACCGATAACGCTATGGAACAGATAAACTACAACTAAAGTACCTCAGACCCCAGGCGTTAGCCCGTTACCCGATTGGGACTTGACGTCGACTTTTGCGACAGCCTGTATATATATGAAACTCAGTCATGTCAATATTCTGAACGTATCAGCGTGGGACTGTGACCATTTGATGCAGATTTTTTAATAGATGGTTCTTACATACTTATTGTTAGTATGCCATTAGGCCCTTGTCATTTTTTTTTATTATGATGCATTTATTCCCAGAGCGTGCCTGATGGGGGTGACGCCGTAGTAGGCTCGCCTCAAAGGGCGGCGATACCTCAGAACTCGCCCAATCGTCCGACTCCGGAACCGAATACTGTAAGTATATTTTATTATTAGACTTAGCCACGGCTGCGACTCCGTCCGCGTGAAACCTAACGCAAAAAAAAAACCAGTGACCAATAAAGTCATCTGAATGTATTAAGTGCATTTACATATCTAGTTTCCTCTCGTACTTAAGTCGCGTCTTCATTAAAATGACAATGACTTTTGATAGAGTGAATCGAATTTAATTAAACTAAGACTAAGGGCGACTTGTACCAAATGTCATTTAAAAATATTTAAAAACCGTTTAAGTAAACGTTTTTAACACTGTAAACGTTTTTAACTTAAATGCGTTTAGCGTTGTCTTGTACCAACTGTTTAAATTTTCGATTTAGCTAAATTTGTTTAACATGTCGGCAAAGTAGTCAATGGGGTTTCGTTTCACGCTTAAGTTATACTCAAACCACAATTTGAATAAAACTTGTGCACAATAGCAAAAATGTATGCGTAAACGAAACGTTCGTTATTTTATTATAGTTGTACTTTGACATTTTGCACTTTTCGCGCGCGCATATTTGTAAATGACGAACGTGTTATTTTACGAACTTGCTGGGATTAATATTGTGTTAACTGTTATATTGTTTTGATAAGTTTAATATAGTTTGTTCGACGGAATCTGTATATTATATTGTGTTTATAATTACTTTGAACATAATATGAACACGCAAGGCGAATTAAGTTCTAGGCCTTTCACGAGCTCCTTTTTTTACACGTGATTTATTATAACTTATAAATTTATCATCGGAAAAACTTTCGAATAAATTACTTCTTCCTAATATTTGTCGCACAGGTCTACTCAAAAATTCTATAAATTTTTCATCATCATCGGAGAATAAATTAGAAAATCTCATTTTTATTTTGGTGAAACATAGATCATAATTATAAAATGTGACTCCATGACAGTTCAGTAAACGCGTTTAGCCGCGCTAAACAGTTCCGAAAGAGCATTTAACTTTGACAGATTGCTAAACGTATTTAGGGCCTTAAAATTGTTGGTACAAGACACTTCTTTGATTTAAATCAAAAATTGTGTTTAAATATAAGTTAAACACAATTAAGTCGTTTGGTATAAGCGGCCCTAAATGTTACTCGAGGATATTCTATATGATTGTATATGATAGGTTTTATCATGAACGCAGTACTGTAGCAGTGATGCGTGTTCATACAAACAGACAGACCGATATACACTTCTAAAAATGATTGAAATGTATTTTTTTACTTATTCTCAGACACCTACAATAATTCTTTCACCGAAATCATAAAGCGTATGCTGAAGTAACATTCAGTTTTGGTTTCATTAAAATCGGTTCACTCTATCAAAAGTTATTGTAATTTTAATAACGACTCGACTTAAGTATGAGAGAAAAGCAGATAAGTAAATGGACTTAATACAGAAGATGAATTTATTAGTACTGTTTTTTATCACGCTTTTATTAGCTTCACCTGTATGTATGTAACCGATCCCTTTGAGCTCGATTTTGTCCTACTTTGAACGATCAGATTTAATTCAAACTTTGCACACCTGTCAAAGGTCGATAACAATGCAATAATCCGAATAAAAAAGTTAAAAAAATTTAACTAAAAAAAATAAAAATAAATAATTGTTCAAAAAAACACGCTTTCATAAAAATTCCATCTAAAAAACAGAAAATAAAATTTAATAAATATGGATTAAGAATAGTGTAAATTAGAAATAAATGTGTATTTTTGTAAAAAGTGACAAAATAATGGTAATGACCTCCAGATATCAGTATTTTTATCATTCATCATCAGACTTTTTATGAATGTGTGTTTTTTTAAACTATTATTTATTTACATTTTTATAAACCTGTATAAACATGATGTATATTGTTCTATTGTAAGAAATTGATTAGAAGGGTAATGAAAACCTGTGATAATATTGTATGTTTGTTATGTGTAAGGCGCAAGTAACACTATCTGAGAGTCAAACGAACAAACTTCGAGCGGACCTCGGCGTTGTTGAAGGGAATATGACCGTTATGAATGATATGCTGAACGAGCTGACCGCACAACCGGCCACCTCTCACCACGACAGCGATATCGAGTTGCTTAATGTAAGACACCTTCCTACTTAAACATTGTTTCAGTTTAGTTTTACAAAGAAAATAATTTAAAAAAAAAAACCTTTTTTTTATTTTTTATTATAGCACGGCAAAATGACTGCACTGTGCCTGATGGTAAGCACAATACAATCCAAAAATAACAGCGACCACCGAGTGACTCACTATCCATCGCCGGTCGTCGCTGTCATGCCGGCCTGCGAAAAGATGGATATGCACAGGCTGATCCCGAAACACGACCCGCAGAGTTGAATCACTATGACGGGCTTTTACGCCATATACATGGTGGTTGCGACCCAGTCAGACTGTAAAACCCTACCACCCCCCGCTGTCGCCATTACCTCGTTCGTTATTCAGCAGTGAGCACCACGTGCAGGTGAGGTTGGCTTTGGATGTCTCAAGTCTAAAACTTTTATCGAAAGACGCTAAATAACTTACCCGGAGTTTCTGGCGGAATCTCAGGGTGAAATCTATATATACAGGCTGAATGTTTACACAGTTGCAATATTTATGGAGGACACTCTGCACTCGATTCTCGTTCTAAATCAATTTAAAAAATTGGTGTTGACCTAATTATCTAGAAAAATATAAAAATTATACGCAATCCTCTACGCGTCTATGTTAAAACACAGTATCAATGACCGTCGGGGGAGTTCATTTTCACTTGAAAGTGAACGTGGGAACGGCATGAACAAAACAAAAGGGCTTATTGTCCGTTTTATTATCGAAGGTTAACACCGGGTCGCCCATTACAGCTTTTGGCACCGGTCATTACACCAAAGCTTTATTATGTTTGTGTGTATACTTTTAAAACAAACTTGAATAGGGTTCTCTAGAGGGGGTATGACGGAAATTACAAAAAATCTGCTTACTTAATTAGGCCGTTTTTTTGTCTGTAGACTCTTGTCCGCACCTTTTTTTGCTTTCGTTTAATTTAACGTCAAAAATCGTTGTATCTGTGAGCAAGCACGGGTATTTATTATTATTTTTTACTTAACTACTGCAAGTATAACTGAGTTTCTTGCGATTGTTTCAATAAACTAACAAGATGTTGGCCGTCTTGTTGACTTGCCATGAAGTTTTTGTTGCAAATCAGAATCCATGCTCCGTGATATTATTTCCGATCCACTTTACTTGTGCAGAATAACCAAACTATATTACGTAAAACACTATTACACAAAATAGAGCCAAATAGCATAAGATTATGAATAAAATATAAAGTCCACTACATCAGGGATTCCCAAACTGGGTTCTGCGGAACCCAGGGCACCGTAGAATAGTCATCAAGGTTTCGCCAAAATTATTTATTATTAGCAATTAAACAATACCATGGTTTTTTTTTTTTTTTTTTGCAAACGAACAGGTGGGTCACCTGCTGTTAAGTGATCACCACCATCCATGCACACTAACAACCCCAGAGGAGTCGTAAGTGCGTTGCCATCTTTCGGAGGGAAGGGTTAGGGGAGGGAAAGGGAGAGGAGAGGGGAGGGGAGATGGGTCTCCGGCGCTCTCACTGACCGAACGAAACGCAACAATGCAAGCACTGTTACTTCACGTCGGTTTTCTATGAGAGGGTGGTACTACCCCGGAGGATCCGACCCATTCATACTGAAACCAATAATAGTTTCAGCGTGGCTCTACCACCATTAGAACCATTGGTTACAAATATTACTTTGAAATAGCGAAAAATATGTGATGAGAAGGACTCATTACTTTTATGTAAATAGGTAGGTAGTTAGCAAGCATTCGCCTGGACTATGTATGGCCTAGTAACGCATGTAGCCAGAGATAATACGTGAATAACGTGTTTCAATTATGTTACATATTTCTTTAAAAAATGTTCTTATTATAAATTTCAGCGTTGATTTGTAATCATTCGATATGGGGTTCCATAAAATAAAAGGTATTTGGTTGGTGTTCCGTTATCTTTAAAGTTTAGGAAACCCTACACCTACATGACATTCCAAGATCTCGCCGATAACTCCCTTTTAATCAGGTTATTGTCTTTATGGCGGTTATATTTTGACAATTAGACCTTAGGGCCTGAATTGATTAGGATGTTTTTGATTTTGGATGGTGGGGTTGCGTGGGTATAGGAGCTGGCGGACACGTTGCGAGCGATGCAAAGCCGCGTGGCGGAACTAGTTGGAAGGTTGGCGGGCGAGTCCCCACTCACCGCGGACTTGCTCCACGCAAACGACCGCCTCAACAACCTGCTTCTCCGACACACGCGCTTCCTCAACAACAGGTATCTCTTCTAAGTCCTGTCAATTCCCTTTTTTTATGTCATAGGTGGCAAACGAACAGGTGGGTCACCTGATGTTAAGTGATCGCCACCGTCCGTGGACACTAACACCAGAGGAGTCGCAAGTGCGTTGCCTCACTTTGGGTTAGGGGAGCGAGAGGGAAAGGAGAGGGGAGGGGAGATGGGCCTCCGGCGCTCTCACTGACCGAACGAAACACAACAATGCAAGCACTGTTACTTCACGTCGGTTTTCTATGAGAGAGTGGTACTACCCCGGACGAGCCGACCCATTCACGCTGAAACCAGTAATAGCTTCAGCTTGGCTCTACCACCATTGAAACCATCTTCGGGGAGTAGACGCAGTACCAATCGGCAGCTCCTGCTCCCCGGCCAATAGATGTAAGAAAGCACCATGGGATTTTAGTACATGCAAGTCGTACATGGTGGGGTACCACTCTTAGCTGCCCGGCTAGGGTGGGAATCCGTAAGGATTTCCCCAGTTACAAAAAAAAACTCCCTTCGGGACACTATTTATTCCAGGTTTTTGAGTCCTCAACATGACAATACATTAGTAAATTTATTAAAAAGAGGCTATAGGGTCCGCCATTTCCTTCTTTCTTTTACCAGTTTTCAAATTAATTTTTTTTCTAATTTACTTGTGTAATTTAATTGTATGGTTGGTCCAACAATATTCTTTCTTCTCTTCTCTCTCTTATTGTGATTAATTATAAATGCACTCATATTCAGAGACAATCACGGCATCATCCAACAATAAATTAAATTTTAATAAAAATATATATCAAACTATTTTACATATTTAAAGATTTAACATAATAAGGCGAAAACTAAGAAATTGAAACAGAAAGAGAAATACAATACTTGAACTAACTGATACTCTAAAACCATATTTTAGAATATTATGGAAACTAACAAAGTAACAGAAAGAGAGGAAAAAAGAAACACTATTATCTATAGAGAAGTTTTAAGAAGAAGATATATAATAAATACTACACACATATAATCACTATTTACCTCCTATTGATAGCAAGATTGGCTAACCTATACAGCGTCCTGGTTTCATACGACAAAGGTGAATCTAAAATGCCGTTACAGACCACAACGCAACGTAAATCCTTATCTACTGTTAGGCCGTACTCTCGTTAAAGTTTTCAACATTGACCATAATTTAATAATCTATATATATAAAAGAAAGTCATGTTAGTTACACTATTTATAACTCAAGAACGGCTGTACCAATTTGGCTGAAAATTGGTGAGGTGGTAGCTTAGAGCCAGGAGACGGACATAGGATATTGTTTATCCCGTTCGACAGCGTTCCCGAGTGACTTGACATAAAACGTCAGTCACTATAAAACGTGGTATAAAAAAAACGCTTACCAGCGCACAATTTGCGCCTGAAGGTTGGCTCCGTAGTAATCATGCTTCGAAACATAAACCAACCAAAACTGTGCAACGGTACGCGTTTGGTGGTTAGAAAATTGATGAACAGTGTAATTTAAGCGACGATACTCAAAGGAAAATTCGAAGGTGAGGAAGTTCTCATTCCGAGGATCCCGATGATCCCAACCGATATGCCGTTTGAATTTAAAAGACTTCAATTTCCGATCCGTCTTGCATTCGCCATAACCACCAACAAATCATAAGGTCAATCCTTGAAAGTTTGTGGTTTGAATCTAGAATATCTATTTTTTTCCCATGGTCAATTATATGTGGCATGTTCACGGGTCGGAAGACCATCTACGTTGTTTGTTTTTGCGCTTGATAATAAAACAAAAAATGTCGTGTATCACAATGTACTTAACTGAAGAGTGCAACCTATGCACCAAAATACAGGAACAATAATGAACGATTAATGTACTTAATTTTTTTATTTGTATTTTCTAATAAACTATTTAACTTAATAAATTCCAAAATTTGATTATTTATTACCTTTAAGGCGAAACAGAGTTCGCCGGGTCAGCTAGTAATGTATAAAGAAATGTAATTTACTACTTCAGATGAAATAAACAAGAGATTTCAAATAACAGTACACTTTTTAGCTACATTACAACATGTAAACTATTAAAAATATACATTCTCCTTTTAAACGATAAAGTAAATATGAAAATAAAAGATTTGTGCTAACATATAAATTACTACAGATAACAAAAGTACGGAACATAGAATGTATATTTTTAATAGTTTACATGTTGTAATGTAGCTAAAAAGTGTACTGTTATTTGAAATCTCTTGTTTATTTCATCTGAAGTAGTAAATTACATTTCTTTATACATTACTAGCTGACCCGGCGAACTCTGTTTCGCCTTAAAGGTAATAAATAATCAAATTTTTCAAGTGCCAGTGTAAACTTTGTGTCCTACTATTAACAAACCAGCGATCTAAGCCACGAACCAAGCCGGGGTACCCCGAAGAAGAGGATCTCCTAGTGCGGGTGAGTGGTGGATACAGTCCTCCTTAATTCATTTCCTATACATTTGTTGGTCCTTCGCTCCAAATTATCTTAAATTAACAAGGACTTTAGGGTTTGTGCTGGCATATTATTTCTTTATAACTACAATTTTCAATATCAAATTGGCATAATCTACCTACCG
>MU158835.1:359048-411964 GCA_015888305.1 Antheraea pernyi | reverse complement strand
TGTAGTAAAGGTCTGTCCTCTACCTATTTATTAAATAGCGTAGTATAACATATCGTAACCCTATGTTAAGTTTGTTTATATTGTTACTTTTAAAATAAGCTATTTTAAGGTCGGCGGCATGTTCCGTACTTTTGTTATCTGTAGTAATTTATATGTTAGCACAAATCTTTTATTTTCATATTTACTTTATCGTTTAAAAGGAATGTATCTGTCCACTACTTTTCGTGAACGCACCTTAAAAAACGTTCGCAAGTGCTGCCCTCTAAGGCAAAACAGTTTACCTTTGAATCTAGCAACATACAAAACCGCTCTGAGTGATCTGCCCTAATAAACATTGCAAAACCGGTACAGATATCTAACAAACTATTAAAGGAAACCAAGTGCCAGTGTAGACTTTGTGTCCTACTATTAACAAACCAGCGATCTAAGCCACGAACCAAGCCGGGGTACCCCGATGAAGAGGATCTCCTAGTGCGGGTGAGTGGTGGATACAGTCCTCCTTAATTCATTTCCTAGACATTCTAATTTTATTAAAAATCATTCGATCCTGGTGGAAACATCTAGAAGGATATTATTTAAAAAAAAAATCGTAGATAAGAATTAAGGCGATTTGTAGGATGAATGCCGCGACTGGAGGCGCAACACCCTCGGCTATCCTCGGCGCTGCAATGGGGGTCCCGGGTTCGAATGCCCCCGTTCCACGTGAGTTTATATAACTAGTCAAATTTATAATTACAATATTATTTTCTTAAAAATTACAGTGAAACCTCGATAAGTCGATCTTCAAGGGCGATCGGATATAATAATTCATATTATAGGGGTTACGACTCATAAGTGATTTTGGCTTCAGTCGACTTGCAGAGTTTATGAGTTACATTCACGAAATAAATAAAAAAAGTGCGTGCGTACAAACTACACATGTCAGAAGTGAAACTTCTTTGGCGAACTAATTTATAAGTCTTGTTTATATTTATACAAATCTAAAACTTTAGAAAAATAGAAAATAAAACTTTAGATTTCCGAGACTTAAAAAATAGATGACAAATCTGCGTTTACTGCAAATGACGTCACTTCCGTTGCTTACCTGCGTGACGTTACATCTGTAAAAATTTTACCCTCATGCGCCTAAAGAAGTTTCACTTCAAAAAGTCTTGTTACAGAAGTATATGTAATGTAAAAACTAACATTAGAGAAAGTATATACCTAAATATTATATATTCTTATAAGTCGATAGCTTACTTATATTTTCATCGAGCTACAGAGACATAAATTATTTAAAATCATCGAATTGTAATCGTTCATATAACAAGTTTTTGAAGTTATACTTCGATTGGCGCGTTAGGGAAAAATTATGAGAGTAAATTTTTACGATGCTCGCGCACACCGTCACGAAAAACCGACACCCTGAAGTTAGCTATAGTCAACATTTTGTTTCTTTGTAAGTTTTCCAGATTTTATACACCGTGAACGACGTGCAAATTTTGCCGTTCATAAGGTTTTTTGTTTATTTTTATGATATTTTCCATGTAAACATTTTGAAGATCTGGAATAATAACGTAAAATATTAGTAATGGATAAAATTGGATTTATCTTATTTTGGAATATAACGACACAAATATTGAAATGTTCAAGACATAGGTCCATACGAATATATTTTTTTCGAATTACAAAGGGTATGTAAATTGTAATTATTTCGACAAATCGAGAGCTGCCCTCATTTCGAGTATAAAGTGTAATACGACGTCTAGGGACAAGAGCGTAATGTAGTCGTAAAGTTTATAGTAAGTTTCGACTTATCGAGATTCCGACTTCCCGAGACTTTGCCATGTCACATCAAATGTTATTTTACAGCAAAGAAGACTGAAGAAGATGCCTTGATTGATCTCAGCGATGATATACCTGATGTTGGTAAATTAAGTGAGTATACATTTTCATGTTGAAATTATATTTTAAAAAAATGTTTTGGTTTAAGTATTTGTAATTGGTTACTTATTTTTGATACTATTCATCTATGTGACTCATATAATTTCATTGAATGTAATATTCCAAAAAGTTGGCATCACTTTTTATTACTTTAAAAAATTAACTATTCCACATTTATATGTGTGAATCAAATATAAATGTACATGTCAAAGTGACATGTGTCACCACTTAACTATCAGAATTTGAGGAAAATTAAATATTATTGTCATCTACTCTTTGACTTGCTTAGATTTTTTTTTCTTGACCATAGCTCTATTGGCTATCGATCGATCTATCGTTGTTTTTAACCGACTTCAAAAAAAGGAGGAGGTTATCAATTCGTCTGTATTTTTTTATTTTTTTTATGTTTGTTACCTCATAACTTTGGACTGGGTGAACCGATTTTGATTATTCTTTTTTTATTTGAAAGCTGGTACTTCCAGTGTGGTCCCATTTTAATTTGGTACAGTTCCGACAACGGCATCCAGCGCAAAACCGTATAAGTTTTAAATTTGCATTAAGTATGTACACGACAAATAGACGAATAACTCAATATTACGCTAACCGATTTCGATGATTCATTTTTTATTGAAAAGGATGTACTTCAAGGGTAGTTTGATGAGAATTTGGTTAGGTTCTGATTATGGGATCCGTGACAAAGTAAGAAAACTTTCAAGAATCGAGCCTACTCCTTTCTTAAGGGCCGGCAACGCATCTGTGTTTCCTCTCGTGTCGCAATTGTCCATGGCCGGCCGTGATCACTTACCATCAGGTGACCCGTATGTTCGTTTGCCACCAATATTATAAAAAAAACTCTTCAATTCTTAGGAGCCTATTGTGCTTATGTTCGTTGCTGTGTTGCAACATGACGCAAGCATTGTAATTACATTACTTAAGGTGTATAATGTGTGAAGCGATGGTAGCCGAGTTGGTGGTAGAAACTATCGCGGATTACTGAAAAGGTTGCGTTCGTACCAAACGTTACTTATTGTACAACCAATTGAAACCATATCGCATACCATACCGATAGATACCATACCGCAAAAATGCGCATATTTTAATATACTTAAGGCGGAACGGAGTTCGCGGGCACTGCTAGTAAAATATATTTATGTACACTAAAAATGGAAAAATAAAGTAAATTTTCAAAAAAAAGTATTAACCGACTTCAATATCAATCAAAAACCCATAAGGCACTAAAAAGCGGAAAATAAATAGTTTATCAAATTAACCAAATGAAATAAAACATATGAATATGTGTGCTACCTAGAGATGTATTGGAAGTCGGTGCCAACCAAACCGAAAATCATATCATCTACAGGTACAAAGTTTAAGTCCACTCTCGCGTCTCTGTAATACAAAAATTTTGGTTGGTACCGACTTCCAGTATATCTCTAGGTAGCACACATATTCATATGTTTCATTTCATTTGGTTAATTTGATAAACTATTTATTTTCCGCTTTTTAGTGCCTTATGGGTTTTTGATTGATATTGAAGTCGGTTAATACTTTTTTTTGAAAAATTTTTTTTTTCATGATTTATTTGTTATTCGACACATGTGATTGGCGTGAAATATCATCAGTGTTATAACGTGATAAAAATAACTTCATGGCGTTTTTGTTTTATCACACTAGTTATAATTTCCAATTACTTGGAAGATTATAGTAGTAATTACTGGGTATTGTATATTATCTAATGAATTCTTATTAAAATATCTATACTAATATTATAAAGCTGTAGGGTTTGTTTGTTTAGTTGAACGCGTCAATCTCAGGAACAACTGGTCCGATTTGAAAAATTCTTTCAGTGCTATATAGTTCATTTATCGAGGAAGGCTATAGGCTATATAACATCACTAAGATAATAGAAGCGAAGCACCAATGAAGAATGTTTAAAAATTAGGTTTTTTCCTTTTGAAAGCTTCCGCTGAGTGTTAGCGTTTAGCCCAATGTAACTATTCCACACGGGGATAGCTAGTTTCTAATAAAAATTACTAATAACACAAAACAGCCTGAACATAATAACCGTTACATATTTTATTGCTATTTCCAGGTGTGAATGACACACAACCAGACAAGTCTCCGAGCAGTTCTAAAGACGAATTCGATATGTTTGCACAATCACGTAACGTGTCTTATGAAAACGCTAAAACTGGGTGAGTAAATACTATCCTAGTTTCTATTTCTTATTCGTATCATCTATGAATCAATGACATTTAAGGTAATGTGATTTATTAAATTATAAAACCTATTATGATAGAAATTAAAATTTCTAAAAATATTTTCGAAGTTTCTAGAACTCATGGCAAAGTTTCCTGTCAATCGGAGACTTTTTAAATGGGATAATTAAATATAATTATTGTAATCATTTATTATATTAGTTGAAAAAGCATGAAAACTTAACAAACAAATTCACATTTATGATAGTATAACTATCTACATTGTTTTGTTGAAACAATTTCACACCTAGGTGTGCAAAATTCAACCGCTTAACGCCTTTTCAAGCGTTGGATATTTAAAAAAAAACTGAATTAATCTTATAATATAAAGAGGTAGTGACGTCTCACTTATTAAACAGAAAAATACATTATATCAGGTGTTAGGTTAGTCGTTTGCAGTATTCCAAGATATGATAATTTATGGTTACAATTAACATATAAATAATAATATCAAAACAAATAATAATAAAAAACAAAGAGAACCTAAGTCAACGTTTGTTCTAAGACTAACAAACGTAAGAAACCTAGATGCAATGAGCACCAGTCACCGAAAGCTACAATGGGCGACCGGAAATTAGTAACCTTCAAAAATAAAACGGGCAATAAACCTATTGGTTTTGTTCCTGCCGTTCCCCCGTTCACTTTCCAATAAAAGTGAAATCACCCGACGGTCATTGACACTATGCTTTAATATAGACTCGTAGAGGATTGCGTATAATTTTTGTATTTATCTAGATAATTAGGTCAAATATTAAGCACCTGTTTTTGTAATTGATTTAGAACGAGAATCGAGTGCAGAGTGTCTTCTATAAATATTGCTACTGTCTAAACTTTCAGCCTTTATATACATACATTGAATTTGTATATACATAAATATTAGTTTGAAAGTAACGTTTTATTTCAGTGGGAGCAGTTATGCAGACAATCTAGAGGATCAAACCTCGTCCAGTTTGGCCTCAGTCGCTAACCAACGTGTAACACAAGGCCAACCATTGGTAACCAATGATTACATATTCTATATCCATTCTTTTACCTGTAATAATCAATCCCTTTTGATTTAATTTTTTTTTTCATTTGTATATGAAAGTAAAATTATCCTTTTTCCATTATTTTAAATTTATCGACATATTCTATACTCATAGAGTTTTACCTCTAATAATCCTTTTTGATTTCAATTGTTCTCTTTGATTTGTCTATGAAACTAAAATGAATATTTTATTTTAAATTTGCCCTCATATTCTATATCCATTTGTTATCTCCAATAATCCTGTTTGTTTTTAAACTTTTTCTCATGTAAGTATATGTTTTGATTTTTAGCTTATTTTTTTTTCTAATTTAAATTTGACAGCCCACGGGTATCGATGAAAGAGAAATCGATGAGATAGCCGCCTGGTTGGCACAGGAGAAGGTGTGTTTTCATTTTTAATTTTACATTTATTATTTTCTTTTACATTATGTTAGTGCACAGTGCTAATTTATATTCAATATAATTCAGTAGAAATAATTAACCACCAAATCAATATATATTAAGATTATAGGAACATTGAATTTGAATTAGGTAACTTTATTAAATTAGAAAATTATTAGAGAAATATATTATTGTACATTTGGCTTTTTTAAATATGAAATGTACATAACATCCTTCATCTATCGTGTGCATGGCTTTTTTCTACAGTATACGAGTGTAATAACGTTTAAAATAATGCACATTAATTATTATGTATTTATTATTATTACACGTTGAAATGGAGTTTTTTTTTAAATAAAATAATATACAATAAAAGGCCGATATGTTGACATATGACGTCATCGCTCATTAAATAAAACTACAGTATTATTATTTACAAAATAAATCTTTCTAGATCTTTCGAGTGTGATAAAATTATTATCAGATGCTTATATTTACTGAGCTATGACGTAACGTGTTCTGTTAATAATCCTCAATCGCGTGACTCACGGATTAAAAAAACTTAACTTTGCTATAGGAAAATTAAATAGATGAACAATTATCATATCCATATACATTATTAAAAAAATTAAATAATGGAGCCTCCATATACGCTATAGTCTCAATTAACAATCCGACATAGTCGTTTGTTTCTAAGCTTATTATATAATAATACTGTTTAAAATAATAATAATTAAGTATAATAGTAATATCGTAAGTCTTGCTCACTTTATAAGCTGCACACTTAAAACGGATTTTCAGTAATAAACGAACGATATCAGAAATTGTAGATCAAGAGTCTGATGGTAAATCTCTTACGATTAGTTACTTTGAAACTACCGTGAATCATCCCGGTCCGTTAGTGGTATCGGTCGCAAAATATGAACCCGTACCGAACGCTGCGCATTATAAAAGACGTCCGCGACACATTTTTACTGACCCTCTCGATGGAATAACGGCAGTGAACGATCAGTACCAGCTTGTCTCTCCAAAAAGAGCGTGCTCACGCCAACGCCCGCGTAACCACAGATCACGCTGCCGTGGTCTGGGGGTAAATTTTGCTCCCGTACACCAGATTAGGCCCCCCTCGGCAGCGGCTCAAGTCTAGGTCTGTTCCCTCGGCGTGGAGCCAGTGAGTGCGCTACTCGCGCGATACAGTGACACAAAATCTTACATCATTGCGACAACATTACACATATCACCTCCACACACGTGCACGCATTCACGCTTACACATGAAAGTGGAAGAGTTTATGTGTTTCCCTTATAAAACTGAAATAGATTAGAAAATTAACCGATACGAAATATATATCAGAGTTGTTGAGGTATGTATGTTTGGTACACATTATATGTTTCAACAACTCATATATGTATGAATAGTTTAGGTTAGCTCAGATAGGTTGCGAATTGCATGTATCAGGCAATAGCCCAAGCCGAGGTGTGTCGTGCACCCTTGAGCTAATTGCCCAAATAAAGTGCCTTAAGCGCTCGCCTAACAGTCCGGTGAAGTTGTTAAGACCTTGCCAGGTCAATAGCGTAGTCAGTTCGAAAAAAAAAGAGTGATGAAAAAAAAATATTCGTATTTGTTTTGCTTTATAATACTCCGGAGCATGGATTTTGACTTGCCACAAAATCTCACTGACAAGTTCTAATAAGATCGCCACCATCGGGTAAGAACATTGAAATGACAAAATTGAAAAAACTTATAATCCTTACATACTTCGACAATGGCAGTAATAATCTACTAGAAGATTGGTTGTCAAAAAGGAATGTATCTTATTTTTCGCGTATTGTTTAACGTCGCACCCGAATGCACAATAACACACGTTTGCAAATAGATTCCTCTATTTTTTCCTTCGTGTTTATAACTTGTGACGTCAGAATAATAACGTTCAGGCCGCTTCGGAAGCTCAAGGAGTTCAGGAGAGCGTCACCAGCAGCGACTTCGATAAGTTCCTCGCCGAGCGAGCCGCCGCCGCCGACAGCCTCCCCAACGTGAACGACAACAGAGGTGAGACCCCCCAACAGGCCTCCCACCAGACCCCCCAGCAGACCCCCCGACACAGACAGATCAAGAAGGAAGACCCCGACGCGATGTTCGCGCTCTGATGTGCTTAGCGCAAAGAGAACGGGTCACTGGAATGTCGCTACGCAGTTGTTTGTTATTATTTCACGCATCGAATTACCAATCTTTTAAATTATTCAGTTATAAATAATGTGTACGCTATGTATGTATATCGACTGATTACATCGAGGAGCTTGTGTATTTACATGTAAAACCACTTTATGTATTTAAGTATTCCCTTGAAATTATTTATTAAATAATTAATTACATCACGCTATGAGTAATTAATTGCTTTACGTATTGATGTAACCAATAAATTTACGTATTGAGTGGTTAATTACTTGACGTGCTGATGTTATTGATTATTTTCCTATTAATGTAATCAATTACTTTACGCATTGTGTAATTAATTACTTTACGTATTGGTGTAATCAATTACTTTACGCATTGAGTAATTAAGTACTTTACGTATTGATGTTATCAATAAATTTACGTATTAAGTGATTAATTATTTGACATACTGGTGTAATTAATTTGTTTTGTATGAATGTAATCAATTACTTTACAAAATGCGTTATTAATTACGTTGCGTATTAATTTAATCAGCTATTTTGCTGCATTGAGTAATTAATTATCTTATGTTATGAGTGATTAATCACTTTTCGTATTTATCTAATCAATTACTTTACGAATTGAGTCATTAATTACTTTACGTATTGAATTTATCAATTACTTTACACATTAAGTAATTAATTATTTTACGTATTGAGTAACTAATTACTTTACGCATTGAGTATTTAATTTATTATTAATCGTACTAATGGTCACAGTTGGACGTGAAAAATTGTGTATCGATATAATATACTGGATTTTAAAAGTACTGGGGTCGCTTTAAATCTTTGGTTAATACCAATCGAGTTTATGCCTCGCGCGATATTCATATTATTGCTAAGCAATTATAAAGCGTGCATTGTAGATATTTTAAAACATTTACTTTAATTACGTTTACCCTTTTTAGTTTTCAAGATTTACTTTGTGATGCACGCCGCTCGTTGTCTGCCTTGCTTAGAATTACATAAATCTGAATTATCTTTTAGAATTATATTATAAGGATATCGATTTAAGACAAGATCGTTACAAAACGCTTCAGTCACTCGTAGCCGATTCGATTAATAAGAAAATGAACATTTATAATTAAAAACAAAATATATTAATAATAAATCATACTATTTGTATTTTAGTTGCAATCGTAGTGATAGTTATAGAGAAACGAAAATTGCACTGAGACTATTTATTTTTGTTTGTAACGATTGTCAACTGATTTGTGTAAATATTGTTTTTTGTTTCATCCAATAATCTAATACCAATTATTAATCGTTTATTTTCTAATACAATAATGATTAGATTTCATTAATAATATAGTAGATTTGTTTAATATATAAAAATTACGTTGACATGATGATACAATGGGAGCATTTAATAAAGTAATACACGAATGATAAAAATATATGTAGTAAAGACAACACGGAAAACCTTGATTTGACGTCATAAATTATATAAACATGACTACATTATATGTATGTTATATATCATACATAATTTGATTCTATTCATACAACCACGATAAACTAAGTTGCATGGTGTATTATTTAATTATTTATAAAAAAAATTGAAACGTCAGAAATGATAATAATTTTGAATAAGTTACTTTATTTTTAATGTTGATTTTATTTCATTAATTAAAATAGTCTTTTTTTTTGACATGACATCGATTTTATACTATATGCAATAGAACAATCGACTTTGGAAAAAAAATTGAGTCAATAGTTTGCTTACGCCATCTATGTGTAATAAAATGAAGCAGATAATTTGAGCAGCACAGTATTAACATTGAATCATAATACGTTTACATTATATCGTAAAGTATTCTAGAATGATCGATATGAGGGTCGCGATTGTGATAAGTATTGTTTATATTCATATTGTATTTGATTTGCTTAGAGTTAGATTTATACGAATCATGAAATTATATTAAATTATTTGAATAATATGTAATCTTTTACTATCATTTATAGACGGTAGTTTATAAGAATTAAAAGTGTGTTGTGTACTTATGTACACGCGTTAGAAGTTATACTTCTTTGGCGTAACAAGATAAAAATGTTTTCAATAAATAAATTCTACGTTTGTAGGAAAAACGACACTAACAATAGAAAAAACGGTATATTGTATGTATTTCATACATTGAAAATTTTAATACAAAGAAACAAAATGTTGACTATAGCTAACTTCAGGGTGTCGGTTATTCGTGACGGTGTGCGCGCGCATCGTAAAAATTTACTCTCACCATTTTTCCCTAACGCGCCAAAAGAAGTATAACTTAAAAAAAAACAATCCTTTATACTTTTTTTAGACTTTCCAATCTTAAAATACAATCGCTCGTTCGTCTTATCTTTCTGAGCAACTTGACCTATTCAAAGTCACATTTACTTTGATATTTCGAAATATTGATTTAATTCTATCATGATGCAGTAGATGGCGCTGTAGGCGTTATTATCAAATTCTATATTTATGTAACAAAATTATATTCGCTATATATGTCGATTTAGTGATGAGAATACAACTATTGTGACTACATTATATAGGCCTATATATACAAAAATGTTTTTGATTTATAAGATCTTCTAGAACAGTCTCATGTTAAAAATAGTTGATTATTTGTATCACATTTAATACTTGATTGTACCAGTATTAAAATTGGGATTCAATACTTTTTTCTTTCTATTAACGTACACTTTAAGTAACTGCTTAATATCGTTATCTATTATATCGCTTTATTAAAACTTTGTGAATAATTGCGAAATACTAAGCCATTCCAGATACGTCTTTAATGTTCTTCTGGTGATAATTTTAAAAGAACAAGCTTCATGTTAATTATTTAAAAAGTTATTATATGTTGTAATCGTTGTATTTAAGATAATAAAGTAATTATCGTGCTATATTCTTGTTTTATTTTTTTGAATTAGGATCTATTATTGTTTTCTATAATTTTTGCATGAGTCTTCTATATACCAGCATCTCCCAAAGTACTGGATGGCCTCTGACCACTTAAAATATCAGTAAACGTAGGAGAATTCATTGATTTATCACAAAATAGGTCACTGAAAATGTGTTTCAAATCGCAAGAAAATTAATGAAATATTGGCTCTCTGTTGTTGTCAACTATCCTTCTATTTGATGATATTACGAAGATTTTCCTTCCCTTCAGTAATGTGCGAGGCAGAATTTTCGACTACGGTTATTATTTGACCTAAATACCAAAAAAAAACATACCTCATTGCGATTAAGAGTGAATAAAATTGAAACTAACGAGAAATCTAAAATATTGAGAGATTGGAAACAAATGCATCGTTTCTATTAAAAAATAGCTCTTCTTATATTTAAGTATTAAAATTTTCGATCGGATCTCTATGTCTTTTTTTACACATCTTCCTTCATTCATATAGTTATGCCTCTTCTATTTAAATTTTCGAATTAAGGAAATTCTGTTAGGTTAGTTTCGGCACAGTCTACTCTGGCAATGACTGTTCTACATTGTTATTCTCTTGAGTAAATCAAATGCCGTATGCGTCATAAATTTGTACTCACGTAAACATAAATCAAAGTAATATCACTTTTTTTTCGAACTGACTACGCTATTGATCTAGCAATGTCTTAACAGCTTCACCGGACTGTATTACTATCACATAATAACAATACACAGTATAATGTCAGTCTAGGATATTTTTCATTTTCTTTCTATTCGAATTCACCCCGTTGTCTAATAAAAATCTACTCGGACGCACCACAGCGTGATTATCTACCTTCAATAAAGAATATTGGAAATATGACGTCATTATTCGAACGATTCGGCAAAATACCTATCGTGTTATTTTTAGGGTCCCTTTTTTATCTTCCACAATCGCTGAGCATTCGTCATTTGTAAGGAGGTCACATACAGGATATAACAATACATATAGCATGGAACAATACATATAGCACGAAATGTCTAAAATACGTAGTCCGGTGAAACTGTAAAGGCCTTGCCAGGCTAATAGTGTAGTCAGTTAAAAAAAATGTCTGAGATATATTTTAGTGAGACGATATCGCGATGTAAAGAAAATAGATTGAAGATTTCATTTATTTCAAGACATTTATTAGCAACTAGTTTTTGCCCGTGGCTTTGGTCAAGTGAATATTAATTTCACCAATCCTTGTATTTCATTCTAAACGAAATGAACCCTGAGCTTTTCTGTACCATGACAACGCGTACGCAAAATTTCATTAGAGTCCCTTGAGTTAGCAAGCATTTATTAATTTAATTTAGGGATTATTCTTCAAAAACATAACCTTTAAAATTTATTTATTTTCCTACATAACTACAACTTTTTAATTCAATGTAATTCCTCAAATTATTTTTTATTACTTGCTGTAATTTGTTTCAACTACAAAAAACATTACAAATTGCACTATCTATGGAATGATATGCTTCATTTATGTCACTGTAAAAAGTGTAGGCAAACATTATCTTTACTCGAAATGACCAGATCGGGGCCTAATAACATACAACGATTTACATATAAATAAAGGTTTTATTTTATTTGTATAATATATTCACAATATTTAATATATTAGATTAATGCTAGAATATGCTTTAAAATTATGTCGAAATTTTTAACACGAAATTTCTGGAGGAAATTTGCTTGGACAAGTCATCATCATCATCATTACCCTTATCCCACTTAAGTAGGGTCGGCACAACATTTTTTCTTTTTCCACTCTCTCCTATCAAATGTCATTTCAGTATTCACACTTTTTACGCCCTTATCGCTTTTCACGCAGTCCATCCATATACCTTTTTCGGTCTTCCTCTACCGTATATCCGTCCACAAACATACTCAACACTTTTCTAGTTACATGGTTTTCATCTCTCCTCATGACATGCCCATACCATGCTAACCTATTACTCCTCAACTTCTCTGTCACTGGTGCTATTTTCAAACTTCCTCTGATATACTCATAGCCTTAAACGGTGTATCCTTACCAGCCTGCTCTAATTTTCGGTATCTCGGTTCATTGATACAAAGCGACGGTGGCATTGATAAGGACGTAAGGAATAGAATAAATGCAGGATGGATGAAATGGCGAAATGAAACTGTCTGGGGTAGCTTGTGACCCACGAATGCCTTTGAAACTAGAGGGGAAGGTTTATAAAGCTATGATAAGACCAGTCATGCTGTATGCATCTGAGTGCTGGGCTACGAAAGAGACGGATGAGAGAAAATTACATGTGGCAGAGATGCGAATGTTAAGGTGGATGTGTGGTGTGGCGAGGCTAAACCTGATTATTGGCGTGGCGAGGCGTGGCGATGCAAAACACGAACTTTGCCTTATTAACGAAATACTCAAAAACATTTGCAACCCTATCTGTATAAAATAAAAGATTCAAATTGTTTTGTCATCCACTCGTACTACTAGTGTTACGCGGCACGTGCCGACGACCTAGCGCCCTTTGATCAACGCCGCCAAACACCACGCCTGCGCCTAGCGGTGATATCTTTGTTTCTATTTCATTAGACAATTGACTTATATAACTTATACAAAACAATTTCAATATTTCACATCTGCCAGGCTTCCCGTGACAGCTCAATTTTTTTTTTGTTACAGGGTATAGCGTCATACCTTCATAACTCGAACTACATAATCCGTACCGGCTTCAAGCTGCTGGCGGACTCATACGGGAGTGATCTCTTTGTAAGACGTACGATATACGAATATTTGTGGGACTTTAAGGACCCCGTATTGGATACGTCGAAGACATTGGCACCGGGTATGGTGCCAGTCAATAATATGGGAATGTTGGCTAGGGTAAGGAATCTGGTGTTTTTTTCTCTTGTTTTTTATTTTTTATAGAAGGCAAACGAACAAGTGGGTCACCTGATGTTAAGTGAACACTACCCATAGACAACTGCAACAACCGGGGTAGTCGCAAGTGCGTTGCCAGCCTGTGTTGGGGGAGGGGCCGAGGATGAAGTGAGGAGAGAGAGGGGAGACGGGAGGTGGTCTCCGACGCTCTCATTGACCGAACGAAACGTAACAATGCAAGCACTGTTACTTCACGTCAGATACAGTTTATAATGAATATATGATAGGCTGCAAAATATCGATATACATCTAGTATACCTTACACTACGCGTCGCTATTCTGACACAAGCCGCGTGAGCGCAATACGCTCGGTCACGCTTACTAGCATGTCATGACACGAAATTATTAATTTATCTCCCATCGAGAATACCGCTCAACACGACGTTTTTTTTTAACGTGAAGAAGAATCCTGCATTTTTTTTTCTCTTTATTTTTATTGAGGGTTTGTTCAAAGAGAACACGCCACCCTCATTCATACTACAAACAATCACAAATTACCAAATATCTTGCATATATACATCTTAAAAAATACTAATAAAAAAGCTAAATTGAAAAATGGCTCTAGCAATAGCTACCGCTCTTTTTGCATTACTCTTATATTCTGCATACATTATTCTCTTATTTTCTTTAACCGTGCTATCCCGGTCTTCAATACATTTCCATTCCTTAAAAGTTATTTTCTTTTCTTTCAAAGCCTTTTGTACCTCTTCATTCCAGCACCAAGTGTCTTTATTTATCTTTTGTCTTCCTTTCGTTTCACCAAAGACATCTATCTCTTGCCACATTCGTCATACATGTTGCCATTTCATTCCAACATTCATTAACTGTTTTCGTTTCCATCTTTTCCATTTCTATCATTTTATTGACAACTTTGGTCCTAAATTCTATCTAAGTATTTAGTCGAGATGTCCTAAGATTTAATTATTGTTAAAGAAAAAAAAGCAGGTCAGCGGAGAATTCATTCTACCTAAATTATATATTCGACCATGAACCTTTTAGATACCAGATAAAAAATAAAACAAATACAATAAATTTTAATATCGTTTATTTATCAATTTCTGTATCCACAATAGAGATACATAAAACAGAATGGCAAACTCTTTTTTCAATATATATTTACATATAATGTATAAAATCATAATGTAGTATTACATTTCAAAAATTTTACTTGTATGAAAATATTACTTTGATAATTAACCAAACATCAATGCTTAAAGTAAAAAAAAACTCACAAAAACTTTTACAAAAATAAAATACTCCGATAAATTCAACATACATTTCTTGTGATGAAAAATATACAAATTAATTAATAAAAAAAAACCACTAATAAAAGCGCTCACTTGTTCGATGTAATTAAACTTTGTACTAAGGAATGTCAAAAAAAAACAACCATTATGATACAGAAATTATAAATACATTTACACAAACTAATTCGACGCTGCTGTTATCTAATAAATTATGCATTTAATAATTAAATTACATTTTAATCACGGGAGCATCTTCAGTGAAATGTTATCTCGTGAGTCGTGAAAAAAAAATAGCAGAGAAAGAGAGAGTATTATTTGAAATATCAATATGAGCTTGTGCATAACTTAAAATTTTAGAGAACAAGTCAACAACAATCTAGCGAACGAAATACGGAGATTTAGTGTATTTAAGTATAAAAGTAAATAATTATAATCTATACAGTACTATACTATGGAAGTCTCATGAGAGTGCGCACTGACCATTTAGTGCTTATAACTCGTCCCTGGCTGGTACGTCATCTTCCTCTTCGTATTCGCTCTGAAATAGAAATTAAAATCACAGTTATTTTAATATCACATTGATATTAATTATTATCACTGCTAAATAGCAGTGAAATCACAGGTGATTTATGAAAACCCCGCTATATTTAACATATGACAATTATTGTCGACGTGATTTGTTCCCGCCTGCTTACAACTCTTAACGGTTGGTGACTTTTGTTTGATATTACAAATCAAGTAAATTAAAATTATACGAATGGGATTCTAAGTAGCAGGTGTTATGAATATTTGATAATATATGATACGTTATTTTTATACTGTATGGAAAATAGCTGTGATGTATATGTTCCATGACTACTTTATAATAAACCATATACATTATGTGTTATAACGGCTGTGTAATGGTACCGACGTGGAGTTTTGCTTAGAGAGGAACAATTTCAATATAATCTTCCACATCCAGATAATGTTTTAATAGCATTTGCTGTCTATTAAGTAATAAATGGTGGCTATTATTATACATGAGAAAAATATAAAACTGTATTTCTGTGTCTGAAGTCACCAATAAGCCGTAGGACGGATTACGCTTGTCCCTTCCCTCGTGAAGAGGTATTCGTTTCAGCAGTGAGAATTTTACTATCTACAGATTTCTGCAAGGAATTGTATTATTCATGTTTGTAAATGGACTAACCACACTCGGCACTGGTTCAGCACCCTCTCCGTCAGTCTCCACAAACTTGGTGAGTGCAGCGAGCGTCCTCTCACCATTATAATCGCGAACCTGTAACAATAAACAGTAGTATTCAGTAACTTGGTATAGACTAGCACTCAACTAATTTCTTATCTTCTACTTAAAATTCAAATATTAAAAAAATACATGCTTTATCTAGGTTTTTATCGAAACAATACCAGTGGTACAACTTTAGATTTTTATATTCATTTTCAATATAAGTTGTTTATAAATAGTAATATAAGGGTAGTATTTTCAATGAATAATTGTGGACGGTTAAATGTAGTACTGTTGAGAATGCAGAAAGAGAGGACGCACTATAAAACGAATATATAAAGAATAAAGGAAAGAGATACAAGCGAGAAGGGCTTGATATATTTTTTATATGGTTTGTATGTGAGACAGTTACTATTACATGATTTGGATATAAATAAAGTAATTTATTATTTGTTTTACGGTCTTATATTTAATTATATTGTTTTAACAACATAACAAATAGAAACCCGAGTGATTACATATATAATGATGTCTTACTTTATTTGGATATACGTGAAAACAATGAACCAATTATATCAAATATTAATAATGTAAATCATAATCAATGGAAATTTGGTTTTACATTTATTTTTTTACAAATACCAAACATTTCCTTGATAATCTTTTGTTTCATATTGAGATACATAGTAGTAACCTATAATAATTACATTAAATTATTCACACAAAATTGTAATTAAAACTTTTTTTTACTCATAGGTTATAGTAAAACTTTGGGAATCTTATATATTTAGAAAAGTTGCATGAAAACCAGTAAAGTGAGGTTTAAGTTAAATCTGTTCTTTCATATATAAAATAATAATTTCATATCGACATTTTTTTTAAACTGTTACTGTAACTGGAGACTACAGTCTTTGTTTCTAACCACAATCTCACCTGATAGTAAGTGACTATGTGATGTAAGCCTAGAAAGAACTGGATACTCAAGTAATTCTTAACTTGAATCCTACAGAGAACATACTCAAGTAATTTCCAACTTGATACCTATAGAGAACTGGACACTCAAATAGTTTTTAACTTGATACCTATAGAAAACTAGACACTCATGTAATTTTTAACTTGTTACCTATAGAGAACTGGATACTTAAATAATTTTTAACTTGATACCTATAGAAAACTGGACACTCAAGTAATTTTTTACTTGTTGCCTGTAGAGAACTGGATACTCAAATAATTTTTAACTTGATACCTATAGAGAAATGGATACTCAAATAATGTTTAACTTGATACCTATAGAAAACTGGACACTCATGTCATTTTTAACTTGTTACCTCTAGAGAACTGGATACTCAAATAATTTTTAACTTGATACCTATACAAAACTGGATACTCAAGTAATTTTTTACTTGTTGCCTATAGAGAACTGGATACTCAAATAATTTTTAACTTGATACCTATAGAGAAATGGATACTCAAATAATGTTTAACTTGATACCTATAGAAAACTGGACACTCATGTAATTTTTAACTTGTTACCTATAGAGAACTGGATACTCAAATAACTTTTAACTTGATACCTATAGGTATATAAGTTGAGGATGGTCAAATGAAATAAAAATAAGTTTGTTTTATATACCTGGTTGTCCTTAGTATAGAGTTTGATGGTCGGGAACGATGTGATCTTGGTGTGTTCCAACTCGTTGGCGGTGGCGTCGATCTTGGCGATGACGACGTCATCGTCCTTTTCGAAGTGCTCTCCCAACTTGTCGTAAATGGGAACGAGTTGTTTGCAGTGACCGCACCTGTTCAGGGCAATGGTATACATCAGAGTTGTAATGTAGTGGATTTTATATTTTATTCACAGGCTTGCGTTATTTGACTCCATATTTTGTAAAAATTGGTGATGTTTTACACAATGATTGCTTCAGTTATTGTGCATAAGTGTAGTGAATGGAAAACAATACCACGGAGCAAGAATTCTGAGATGACACATTTCCCTGGAAAGTTCAAACAAAGGAGACGCCATTTTGTTGGAAGATTGAAATAAGTACACGACACTTGTAATATTATTAACTACTCGACAATGGCAGTAATAAAATGGGCGATTGGTTGCCAAAGTTAAAAAAAAATGTAAAATGGTATACATCGCCATACATTAGAAATGTTTAGTTTTGAACTAGTAAGTTATTTGCATATATTTGCACTTTTGTCGCCACGTTACCCATATTTGTTTGACGGGTATACTTCCGTCGGGACTCTGTCACTCAAATATGGGCGACACTCTTCTTGTTAATAGGGTTTCTAAAAAGAATTTAATGGATAGGCACTAAATTGTAAATGTAGGATAAAAATATGCACATTATACTATACGTTTTATTAATTTATATAGGACAACATATTATACCATAACTATGTCGGCGTGTAACGAACATTTTAAGGATAAAAAGTAACAGCGCTATCTCAAAAAAGTATACTTCTCAACTAAACAAAGGATCTGGAATAATTGCTTAAAATCCCAGGTAGCTCTAACCCAAAAAAATTATCACATTTGCCTTTTCTAAATAAAATTATCTGTGATAAATAGAAGATATTATACTTTATTCTATGTGATAGATGGAAGATAATAATATAATTATAGTACTCCCTTACATTATATCGCTTGTTTACGTTACGGCGCGCCGAGAGTCGTATTTGGGCCCCGTGAGAAACACAAACGAATCACGCTGAGCAACAAACGTGAAAAGAAATCTAATTTTTATGTACAAATTCATACATATAATTGTTTATTGTTAATAAATATATAAACTAGCGGACCCGGCGTCCCGCCCTGTTAATAAAAAGAAAACCTTGACAAATTATGTACCTAAACCTTCCTGATGAATCACTTTATCTACTGGTGAAAACCTTATGAAAATCCGTTCAGTAGATTTTGAGTTTATCGCGAACAGACAGACAGACAGACAGACGCGGTAGAGGACTCTGTTATATAATATGTGGTAGCTAGATGTCCAGCCGGTTTCGCGCAGGTGTACTAACAAAGAGAATTAGAACAAATTCTCCCTTTAGAGTACGACCATGTAATTAAATAAAATGGCTACTGCACGTTACTCTGATAATATTTTTGAAAATTTCCTTACTGTGTTCCGTCTCTCTCACTTTTTATATAAAAGGTTTTGAAAGCAAATTTTTCACTTCCGTATGATTGTTCAAACATTTTCTTTCATACAAACCTTCTCTTAACAATTATACACAGACACAAGAAAAATAAATTTAGTCAGATATATTATGAAGTCATGTGCTTACTACATACATTCGATAAATAATTTTTATTCATATATATGTATTATTAATAGATAATATAACCTCGACAAATACGAAACCGGAATTATGCGACGTTTTAACCGTCTCAATCAAGACTAATTACAAAATCAAAGATACTTAAAAAACATTATTAGTTCAATTAAAGAGAGATTACAATTTCTAGACAACACATTGACACATAATATAGTGTTTAAATGAAGAATTGCAGTCCTAGTTACTGCGAATTCGACTCACACGGTTATCGCTCAGTTCTACGTATCGAACATAGTTCGAAGTATTATTATAATATTAAATTAATTTTCTGGTGTTGACGTCTCCTATTACGAGTTAACAACCATTACAATTGTTATCAACTTCAGAAACTGCCTAATCTGAATTATTTTTAGTATTTCTACTAAACAATGATATTTTCGTTCAAGTAATGTACCGTACAAAACCGATTCACCGTACAAAAGCGTCTTGGTATCAAAACCCACTTAACAAGGTACTAAGAACGTATTTATCTGCCAAATCGGCAATGTGATATTGGGGCCTTATTATAGAACCGAACACTATTACTATACATATAGTTACTGATCTTAATGAGGCTCAAGTAGTCCGGTGAAGCTGTAAAGACCCTACCAGGTCAATAGCATAGTCAGTTCCAAAAAAAAAAAAAAATATGAGGCTCAATCTTGAGATGGTTTTTTTTTATCGTTTCTAGTGTTAAAACCATGTCGGTTTTATACTAAATGTTATCTACATTTTTTCGAACATACATGAAATTATCAGGATTATATTGGGAGATAATAAATTACGAAAACCTTTTTAATGATTACAAACAATAAACAAACACAAGACATTTGTGACCAATGATAACGATTGATAAATACGAAAACATATTAAATTACTGCTTAGAGACAAGAAATTATCAAAGGGGATGATATTTTCCAAACCACTGAACCAAAACAAACAATGATGATTTGACATGAATGTATTAATTGTTCAGTGAATAAGAACTTAACGATCGAACAAGACACTTGTACAAATTACACCAAGAGAGGTGGGGAAATGACGCAACTGTAACTTCTTATTAAATGACGTGTACGTAATCTAGCGGTGGTTTTAATAATACACGTGGACTTGAATTCAAATTAGAGACACGCAACACGTATTGTTTATAATGATCAAAGATGTTTGTCGATACAGTTAAATATTTGATTTAACAAAACAAATAATTTGAAAAGTACATTTATTATTTATTAGTGTAAATATTTTATTTCTGTTAGATTTATCGCTCTACAAATTAAGTGTATTGTAAAACAAATCACACCATTAAACTTAGATATTGAATTATATATGTCATTTATACTGACAATTTCTCTAAGAAGAACTAAATAAATTTCTTGTAGGATTTTCATAAAGGTATATGTATGTATGTGCGTAATACTAAAATATGGAAAAATGGACATAATGTTTATATATAAAGTAAATGAGCTTAATCTTATGGTAAATAGTTAACGCTAATAGATCACAATTACACAACAAACCCAGTATACTACTTTTAAGTGTTGCTAATTAAGCGACAGTCACAACACATAGTCTATAAAGTAAAAAAAATGTTAAATCCCTATTTATATCCAATTAAAAACGACGTCTACTTACTAGACATTTTATATCAAACGGCAACTACGTTTGCAAAAGTATTTAAAATATAACTGACTTATTAAAATACAAATGAAAATTGGACAGGTATTAAAAGCACAATGGAAAATTGGATACTCATTAAAAGACAGATCCAAAATTAGATACTTTAAAAAAAACAATGAAAAATGGACTAGTGTAAAAATACAACTAAAAATTAGTATATTATTAAAAAATTGGACACTTATTTAAACAAAATTGAATACTGGATACATACTAAAATACAATAAAAAATTGGACAATTTTTTTTTTATGTCTTAAGTGGCAAACGAACTTGTGGGTCACCCGCTGTTAAGTGATCGCCACCGTCCATGGACACTAACAACACCAGAGGAGTCGTAAGTGCGTTGCCACCTTTTGGGGGGGAAGTGATTAGGGGAGGGAGAGGAGAGGGGAGGGGAGGGGAGGTGGTCCTCCGGCGCTCACTGACCTAACGAAACGCAAAAATGCAAGCACTGTTACTTCACGTCGATTTTCTATAAGAGGGTGGTAATACAACTGAAAATTGAACACTTACCATGGGGCATAGAATTCGACGAGGACTTTCTTGGTGCTATCGAAGACAACTTCATCGAAGTTGGTAGCGACCAGCATCTTGACGGGTTTGGCGGCCCAGTCGCTGGGCAGGTCCTCGCTCAGCAAGTGTTGTTTCAGGGTTCCAGCGAAGAACGATTGTATGAATTCCTGATTTATAAAACATTATTCAAGTTTTTTACAGTCAAACCCGTTTAGGGCGACACCGTTTAGAACAACATACCAATTCCTACCAACATAAAGGTCCTGACTGAATGCTGTACCTCGAAAACATCACCGGTTGTTGCAACTATGGTTTTGTACGACCAAATATGAGTATTCACTTTGATGTCGTCATAACAAATATTGACTGTACTGATATTTAACTGTACTATTTATTTTAAAACAAAAAATAATAAGACCAAACAAATTTTAATATGTATGAAAATATTTAAAATTTACCTTATAATTTATGTTTTGAAAACTACAATTGACATAATGATCTTTGACTATACCTATTGAACTTACATTTAAAATCGTTTATTGCTCCATGGTTTTTAGTAACATGATACAGAACGGTTAATTCCGGTAAGAGTGAAAAATCGATTACCGTATAATCCGGGACTAAATCATAAACATACTACACAAATTAAATTCTGATAAAGTACGTTTAAACGTAACGTTTTCATAACATACAATTTTTCATGGTATTTAGCTAGAAACACTAGCACTGTTTCACAACACGAACATGTTAATTGAGTAATAGAACATTCTTAATGAATTGTTACAATCTTTCACGCCAAATAATGTTTTGACTTCAATGAGTTATAGAGTAGAGAGTACACAATATGCTTAGTAAAAAGTTCGTCTTAAGGATTTGTTAGAGAGCATGATCACCTTTATAGACTTTGTCATGGTAGATTTTCCATAGAAGAACGAATCGTCAAGCGGGTCTTAACACAAAGGCTAACAGGGTGGATCAATAGGTGAACGATTGCGATGTCTGGAAGTGACGCCTCTCTCTGTACATCCACCAAAAACGAATGTAACTTTATGTCGTTATGTTTTAATAATCCAAAAATATGTTATGTAATATGAAGAGATAAACCAGATCGAGTTTCTTGTCAGTTCGCTTCGCTTACTTCCATAGCTTAATGTCTTATGGCATTCTGCTATGGGGTACGGCTGCTGAGGTAGACACGATATTTTTATTACAAAAACGGGCAGTTCGGGCTATATATAATATGGGACCCTGCGAATCATTAAAAACGAAATTCCAGGAATTCGGTATCTTAACTCTGCCCTCCCAATACATTCTTGATAATTTAATGTATGTCCGGAAAAACTTTGAGAAACTGAATTTAGTTAAAGACCGGCATAATCTAAATACTAGAAACTGTAATAAACTGGTGGTCCCATGTTTCAGACTTAGCAAAACCAGTAATAGTGTTAGGTTCTACAATAAAGTCCCAAAGCATGTTACCGATTTGCCGGACTGTAAATTTAAGCGCCATGTCAAACGGGTTTTAGTTTCCAAAGGATATTATAGAGTGGATCAGTATGTGAATGATAGTGATGTCTGGAATTGACTCCTCTCTGTGCATCCACTAAAAGCATTGTTGTATAATGTATTAGAAATATATGTTAAAAAAAAATGTACCCGATCGAGTTTCTTGCCGGTTCTTCTCGATGACTGGGTTGTTTTCCGAACCGGTGGTAGTCTTTGACGTTCATAAGTGCCTTATTAGGGCCTAAACTGAATAAAGTATTTTTGATTTGATTTTATTTGAGTTCTTCTCGATGACTGGGTTGTTTTCCGAACCGGTGGTAGTTTTGACGTTCATAAGTGACTTCTCAGGGCCTAAATTGAATAAAGAGTATTTTGATTGAATTTGAATCAATTAGGTGAAGGAAATGATTTTTTCTATGGTAATTTCAGTTCATTCTCCTATAAAGTAACAAAGATAGTAAGTTACCTCAACAGTGTTGGCAGATAGTTCGTTACTAGCTGGCTTGTACTTGGCCATGTCTTGCTCGAGAGCAATCAGTCTTGCGGCTGGCACTTCATCCTTCTTCATACCGAAGAACTCGAGGATTCTGTTAAAACAATCTTACTGTCACAAGATATTTCGAAAGTTAATCTATTGGAGATTAATTAGGGGGATTAAAACTTATTGGAGGCAGTTCTTGAGGGTATCTTATAGTCTTATTTGACTCCTATATTTTGTAATATTGGTGATGTTTTACGTAATATAGTTCGGTTTTAGTGCATAAGTGAAGTGAATGAAGAAATGGTATCACGGAGAATGAATTCTAAGATGCCACAAAACCTCCATGGAAAGTTCTAACACGGAAGCGCACATCATGTTAGAACATTAAAATTATCGCAAGGCACTTGACAATGGCACTGATAAAAAGAAAAACTGTTTGTCAAAAAAAAAAAAAAATTAGAGTATGAATTATAACCGACGCTAACTGTAACATATTTATAGATTTTTGTATATTTTCCCTATAACATAAATTTTCCTTATTTCTAGGTTAAGGTAAAAAACAAATCGTGGCGTACCTCTGGTGTTCATCCTCATCAGCGTCAATTGCGACGGTCATTAGTTTGTCACGGTAGTTCTTGGCAACGGGTTTCAGATCTTCAACGTACTTCTCGAATTCATCGTTTTTCTGTCAACAAAATAAAAAATTGAGCAATCGAATTTTCGGCTTATACCGGGACTATGCCATTGATTAATAAAATTGAATAATATATTTTATTTAACACTTGCTTTCGCTTGCTGTTGCTCTCTCTTTAATATAGATTACAACAGTGCTTTTTTTTTAATAATAATATTTTCAACCGTATGTCCTTCACTGTACCCCAGACAATGTGTATGTAAAATTTCACAACGATCGGTACAGTAGTTAAAGCTTGAAAGTATGACAAACAAACTCACTTTCACATTTATAATATTAAGACTAGCCTATACCAGTGACATAGTCCTTTATAAACTGCCCTATTATTTACGAATAATTTAAAGCTAAAGTTTAAAAAAAAAGAGATTTTTTTTAACAAATTCAGTAGCAGTAACAGTGCGTTGCTTGTATTTTAAATGCAACTAACTAGCTGGAGCCCGCGACTTCGTTGATTTGAGACTACGTATTTTTTAATGTATTTGCCATTATACATTAACCTTACCCCTTGTAATATTTCTCCTATGAAAATGTGTAATTATGGTATCTATACGTTGTGTAGAATATACTGTGAAAAGTCCTCTATCAGCCAGTTAAGTACGTAAATTTCATCAATATCGGGTAATTAATTTCGTAATTTTCTACGTTTAAAATCAACTCACTGTGTACATCTCATACAGGAATGCATTTACTTATATAATCTATATATATAATAAGAAAGTAAATCTAATTTGTCTGTACTTCTTCGTTTCTTCTGCTTTTGGGAAAAAAATTGTTACAGGTGTCACACATTTCAATCACTTTTAGAAATGTCTGTCTGTCTGTGTGTTTGTTAGAACATGTACTAAAGTACTGCGTTCACGATAAAATGTTACCAAGAAAATCATAACGCGTATCCTCGAGTAACATTCAGTCTTTGTGTCATTAAAATCGGTTCACTTCATCAAAAGTTATAATCGTTTAAATAATGACGAGACACAAGTACGAGAGAAAAGTAGACTCGATTCGTTCAGATGATTTTATTAATAACTGTTTTTTAAACAAGATACCACGCGGACAAAGTCGCGGGCACAGCAAGTTATTAATAATTTCGAAACTATATAAGTATTCCCGTGACTCAGTATGAAAATAATGTTTAAAAAAATAATGTTAAACATTAAGACTGTAATGTAATGTACTGTAATTAGTATTTGATAATGTTCAAATAAACTTCTTCATAAGTTCAACACAGCCTAGAAAGTTTTAATTTTTATAAATTTATTACTGATTTTGTATATTTTACATGTATAAAAAAAATATATATCTATTAATTTGTACAACAGTGGGACGTAGCGTAGTAACAAAGACACGTTAGATTTTCTTATTAGCATAGGTTACTGACCTGTTCCGGTCGATTACCTTTGCCTTGACAACCATTAATACGCTACATTCGTTAGTTTTAACATCATAGCTAAACCTTCTAACATAATTCATTATAAGGGATACAATTATTTATATAGGAATTTGTACTAGTGTCTTTATTATTACTACTTAAATGTTATAACCCTTTTACCGACTTTAGGTTATCTGTATTCGATTTAATCAATACTGCTTAACACATATGAAGAAGCGTAATGGTTTTAGATAATACTCTAAAAACTCCTTCATTTACTAATAAAATTATCATCAACGTCGGTTCAGTCGCTTCGGAGAAATACGTCTGTATTTTTCAATTTTATTTACAAGCTAGATTCTGCCTGCGACTTCGTTCGCGTGGCATAGTTTCTTTGGTGAAACGAAAGAAAAAATCATTTTAAAACATTCTTCGGAGCCCTACTCGTCCGATTCGCGAGATTAACGCGTCGAAATAAACAAACTCTTCAGATTTAAAATGTTAATACAGATAGTATACATTAAATAACAATGTGCTCGATATTACAACGAGAATAATACTAATCTGAAAAGCATCAGAATATACTTGGCAACTGATTTTTAATTTTATTAAGGTAGCTATTAAGACAAAAATGGTCCCTAAATAAATGCTATTATCCCATCATTGTTAATGCTAGTTTCATTTCATTACATCGTTCTTAAAAAATAAAATCGATTCTACAATGACTCACTTAAAACGACAAGAGAAAGCTAATCATATTAAAGGTCATTTTGATCCGATATTTATTAAATTAGCGAAATATCCACGTTGTTTGTGAAAGCGCATACACTCGTCCGAACACTTTCAAGATTCAAGATACGGTGTATAAAAAAAGTATGACATACTTTCGACAATCTAGTCAGTGAGTTACTAGGTGACGAACAAGTTTGTACCGTTACAATCGATCGTATGCAGGCGTTATCTATCTGACAAAGAATAAGCGAGAACGCGTGAGAACAAACACGTTCGCGACAACTTATTCATTTGGGCTACATCGAATCACTCACAATCTCCCTTTTAAAATCATTTATTAAGATTAGATACTATCATTTATAGGGAAAATCTTAGTCACGATTTGTACGCAATTTCACAATTTTTTTGTTGACGTTATATTTTTGCCTTTTTGCCACAAATTCAACTGACTTTATGTAAGGATTAAATAAGATGCTAACCCGCTAAGCCTAGATGAAAATATATACGAGATTAGCGATAGATTTTAAATATAAAAGCCGCACGAAGTCAAAGGAATCTTATCGAAAATTCGGTATCGAAAATATCACCGTGCTACAATTTTTATTTTTATGTTTTTCTTCGCGGAATTGTTCTGACTTATTTTATAGAATCTGAACCTCGTTCGATCTACGCGGTATTACTCCAAAATCAAAACATGTCTTATATACGACGTTGATTTTCTAAAATACAATTCCCGTGGACGGATACAATCACAATAAATTTGAATCAAAGAAATCAATAAGTAGCCTAGAACTATGCATTGAACGTTCATAGTACTATACTGACAAGTCCAGTACTTTTGACGCGATAGAGATTCATTTCTTGTCATGAAAATCCGAAGTCCGAGATGATGAAAAAAAAATCTGGTAAAGTTTGTTAAACATACATTACGTTTAATAAGTTAAATATTAATAATTATAGATGGCTCAACGTAATGTTTAATTTCCCATAAAATAACACGGTTTTATTTGAAATTTTATTGCGCTCGAACAAATTATTGTCCAGTGTAATTGAAAACATACTTGTAGGGAATTAATCGATCTACAAAAAATATTGGAAACGATCTTTTGCTTAGTCGACTCCTTTAAAAGTTATGCGAGGTTAAAATTCAGCCTCAAATAGTAAATAGTGACTTTTACAATTTGTCATACTCTATCGCAAAATAATGGCTCAAAAACATAAAATATAATTTAAAAACATGTATTATTCTGTACATCATCATCTTCTTACCCTACCTACCCTACCTAAGTAGGGTCGGCACAACATGTTTTCCTTTTCCACTCTGCCCTGTCAAATGTCATCTCTCAGTATCCACACCTTTTACACACATATCATTCTTCACACAATCCATCCATAGCTTTTTCGGTCTTCCTCTACTCTTATATCCATCGACTATTATACTCAAAGCTTTTCTAGTTACATGGTCTTCACCTCTCCTCATGACATGCCCATACCATACTAATTTATTACTCCTCACCTCTGTCACTTGTGATATTTTCAAACTTCCTCTAATATATTCATTCCTAATCTTTCTGTGTATTATTCTGTACAAAATAATCATTTATGTATGTATATTTCATGATCACTTTATTATATGTCTAACAGGAAAATGTATAATTACCACTGGGATATCATATGTTACAATGCAATAAAAGTTACAGAAAATAATTATTACCCTAATAATAGAGCCAGTGATGGTGATACTTATGACCCGCGGGTCAGACACAGACTCACGCATTTTTTTAAAAATGGTACAGATAATTTACAGTTAGTTTTTATATCGACCTTTTTACTCTGTTTACTTTTACACTTTTTGCAAAAGTAAAAGATAGAAAACAAAAAGCATATCTTATTTCCACATGACTAATCCGTTAATAAGAATGGTTTTTGTATTCATTTTACAATAATTTCACTTTAGCAGTTACTATTTCGTAAGACTAGGAATCATATAAAAGTTTCCGACTTCAAAGCACAAATATGTATATTAGAAAGTATAAATAAAACCCCATTCACATAATTGCTTTATTCAACTATTTAAAATAAGTGCAAAGAGATGACATAACTATTTTTTTGCAAAATAAAGAGTATTGACCAAACTATGACCGATTTCTGAAAAAGGTTTGCATACAATAATGCAGGAATGTTGTTTCGCCATGGGACATCTTAAATTCAGCTACTTACACATTTGACATACATGACACATTATATCCAAATTAGAAGTAAATATTATGGATTTACACATGGGAGTATTGTAATAAAAATGATACAAAATATACTAATATTAGCGAATCCGGCAGACGTCGCGCCCTAATTATAAAAAAATCCTGGACAAATTATATACCAAAACGTTCCTCGTGAATAACTATATTGACTGGTGAAAATCGCATAAAGATCCGTTCAATAGTTTTTGAGTTTATCGCGAACAGACAGACAGACAGACAGACAGACGCGATAGGGGACTTTGTTTTATACTACGTAACTACTATGTAATGACTAATATTATAAAGATGAAGAGTTTCGTTTGCTTGAACACGCTAATCTCAGGAACTACTGGTCCGATTTGAATCTTTCAGTGTTAGATAGCTCATTTTCCGAGGAAGGTTATAAGCTATATATCATCACGCTAAGACCTAGAGGGGCGGAGCACCAATAGAGAATGTTTCAAAATCGTTTTTACCACTTTTACGTGCTACCCCACAGTGCACTGTGTAAAGACAAATATTCCACGACGACAAAGTCGTGGGCAGAAGGTAGTGTTAAGATATACTGCATTATCCTTACTAACTTTAACTAAAATGTGAATAAGAGTTTTTTTATCTATTTGTAACACTTTCACCCCTTAACGTCAAAAATACAATACTGTTCTGAAGGGTCAACCAAATTAACATTAAAGGGACCAAAGTTGTGGACAAAATCTAATGCTGATGTATAAAAAAATATAGAATAAATGCTTATTATACAATAGAAAGATACATCTTAAATTATAAACTTTTTCAACTCACCTTGGACAGGAACAGAAGGAGGTGGTATTTGATTTGCCCACCGAAGATCTTAGAGGCGGTCTCGTGGGAGAACTCAACAACAACAGGCATGCTTTGGATAAACACCCATGATTTGAACAGGTCCTCGTCGAATGTTTCACTGTCATATTTGACACGGTTTTCTTCGAACTGTTGACAAAATGTATATCATAGATGAATACCATCTAAGACTGTATGGGTGTAGGGTTGTGATCCAAGTGTAATTTTAAGGACTTCCTATATACAACATATCAACACTCTACTACCTACACACCTCCTCTTTTATCAATTTTGTCGGTTTCACACAGAGATCATCTGGAATTAGCAATACCTATAAAGGGAGAGAGGGGTGATAACAATTTGATATGTTGCATGAGCATTATATAAATGTCACCAAGATTTTTCACTCATGACTTAGATGCAAGTCAGAGTCATGGTAATTTCAAAATATATATTTACATTCCTCCTTAACTTGTCAATTTTGGTAAGACCATACTACAGCTGTTTTAGATATTAATTCCAATAAGAAGGTTTTTCTAATGAATTACTTTTCTATTGTATATAATTAACAATTATTTTACTTTCATAGTTGAAAAGTTCAGAAAAGTTTCCAAATTCAAGGTATAGACTTTCGCACAAATATTTGTATCAAAAAACTTTAATTTTTTCAAGTATTTAAAATAAGTGTCAATACATAACGTGACTTAATTTTCAATCAGCAGTATTCCCATTTCATGGCCTAGATCTATTTATCCCCTGTTATAGCTATATATTTTGTATGAGCTATATACATAGATGTATCTCATAATTATAACATGTGTAAAGTCCATTGTGCATGTATGGTAACTTAAAAACTTACAGGAAAATCTTAAAACTTTAAGTTATTATCTAATAAGTCATACAACTTATCTCAAGACAAGGCCTTTGTAAAATCTTAATGTTAAAATAAAAAACTTTACATTCTTGTTATCTTTTCAAGAAAAAAAATTGGAAATAATATGAGTTGTCTATTGACTTGATGACCTTTAGACACTGGTTCATCTTTTAGTAATGAACATTTTACATATATTTGTAACAGTATTAATTTATATTCAAATAAGGATATTTATATTTCTAGCATCAAAATAACACATTATTTTACAGATACTAAAATGTTGTAGAGTGTCCTCTTTTAGACATATATCATTGTTATATATTTCATTTTAAATTGTGTCTTTAGTTGGAACAAATTACTATTTCTCTTATCTCTCCTGTTAATAGGTCAACAAACTATATAATCTCAAATATGTTAATTATAAAAAATATAGGATACTTAATATAATAAGACATCATTAATTAAAATAAAAGATATATATACATTTTGTATTTGATAGTAAAATATAATAAAACTGATGAATTCAACTTTCACCACAAAAAACTTATAGTTTCGTTTTTTTTTTTTTTATAAAAGGCATTAGGAGTCTAAGGATTATATAAATTGTTATTGAGAATTTTAAAGTGATTTTATTGTTAAATTTAGTGAGTTTAAATTTACTCAAAGAAATATTTTGTTAGGGATAAAAATAGAGTTTATAAATTTTGTCAATGGTCGAATTATAGGGCCATAAAGTAGGGCTACTTTAATATAAGGCTAATATCCTAAAATTTCGTTTATAAAATGTTGTGTTAGTAAAACGAACTCACATTCTTGAAAAGCACAACATCACCCTCTTCAGCTTCCAATTCTGATATGACTTTTTCATCAGCAACGATAGCAAAGATGTGGTCATCAACAATACTTGCAACTCCAAGGAATGCCTTGGCTTTCGCTGTGGTCTGGTCAGCAAAGAAACCGAATACAATGACGGGATTAGCAGCAATAAGTTCCTTAGCTTGTTCAGCGGACGCAACCTCCACAGCTGGAGGTCCTGTCTTCTTCTTCAACCAGTTTACAATGTCATCAGCTTGACGTCCACCTTGTTATAAAAATATAAGGACACTTATTTAAAAAACTTCAGTTATTACTTTGTTATGTGTAATTTCACCATTCTAGAGATCAAGGTTTTTATTACGTGTATTTGATAAGTAATATATTCAAAATAAATATCTTTTCCTTCAAATATCATACATTATATAAATAACAACTGAATCAATAGACATAGGCTGTGTAAATAAAATAAACAGGTTTTGGACAGTTTGTTCTTGAATTGAAAAAAAATGTATTATATTAATATAGGGCTATTAAATTACCAGAATAATCGACAGGGTTGCCGTTCCTGAAGAATTTAAGCGTCGGGTACCCTCTAACGCCGTAACTTTCGGCAAGTTCTTGCTCCTGGGTGGCATCAACTTTGGCGAGTTTGATTGGAGATTCTTCCTCTGCCAACTTAGTGGCAGCCTTAGCGTATTCTGGTGCGAGAGATTTGCAGTGACCGCACCACGGCGCATCTGGAGGCAAATAGCACATGTAATAACTGAATACGTGAATGTGGCGTGGCCGGTAAAGTAGCCGGCTACCGGTACACATGAAAATGAACATATACAACTTATTTTATTACAAGATTAATGTATTTTTGTAATAAATACAATTGAAATAAAAGTAAACATTTTATAGATAACTGACAACTTACAAAATTCCACTAAAACGTAATCTGTTGTTGATACGACACTGTCGAAATTAGATTTACTAAGAACAAGTACGTTGTCTTCAGTTGGGATTTCGTCTCCCAGAGCAATCCCCAGGAGGGTTATAGCCGCAAATATTGCCACACGCATCTTGATTCACCAGTGCCTATAACTAACGGCTACTCGGAAGACGAATCTCAACAAAATGCCGAATAATGCCACTTCGTTCACTAATGTCTCATTTGACGTGGCAGCGTCGAACGTGTGTTTGGCTGTGATTGGTTCGGTTTTTTTTACAAGGTTTACAAGATATAAAAAAGAAAGATTATTTTATTATACTAATATAAGGGAAACATAATTATGTGCAGCTTAATTATATTTTTA
Source organism: Antheraea pernyi (assembly GCA_015888305.1). Lineage (NCBI taxonomy): Eukaryota > Metazoa > Arthropoda > Insecta > Lepidoptera > Saturniidae > Antheraea > Antheraea pernyi. The sequence goes on along the minus strand of MU158835.1, from coordinate 379,486 downwards.
TTTATAAATTATCGTAATAAGTAAAAAAATACGAAAAAGATATTAGAATAAATATATGTTATATGGAATGCGTGAAAGGAAATGATATTGTCAAATGTCAATGTCAAACAATAGACAGCTGTAGGTGTTTGATGTTTTTGGCGATATAAATATGTAAATAGAAAATTATTTATATTTATAGTTTGTTTTAGTCGAAATTTCGGCTAATATAATATTGTGAAAGAATCAATTTTCCAATATTACACTACCTACACTAATTAAAGTTATACAGTGTGAATTGATATTTAAATATTGTGAATATGTATACAAATGTATAAATATCATTTTATTCAAATGAAAGGAATATAAATAAAGTTGTATCCGTAGATTCTTAGGCTCTAGCTTATATACTTGTAAGCATACAGTACCTTTATTCCACGAATACATTTATAAATAAACTTGCATAATGTAAAGTTAAGATTACCGTGTTTAATTTTATAAACAATACCTATGATCCATACTAGCAATGCACATTATGTGAATCTATTGTACGTCGAAGATAAATTATGTCGGATCACATTAAATATCTGGCAGTCGAACTGACTTCACTATTACATATTTATTTTAGATGTTTTAAAATTGGAACTAATCCAATTTTTGTAACTATTCCTTCCTCATTAACGGTCTCGGTCTAGTTAGAATTACATGCTTAGACTGTAAATTAATTAGTAAAAATTATGTTCACAGTTGAAAAGGTATGTTCAGAACTTAATTAATAAACACTTCAAATTTCAAATTTTGTTAATTACTCAATTACAAGCAATATTCATTAATTAGTATATAAGATTAATCAATTAAACAGGTACATACTATATTATAAATGAATTATGATGATATGGTTTGGTTCTTATCATGGCCACAGCAATAAAAATTAAACCAATTATAAATATTACTGTTATGTTCATTAAAATATAATAATATCCAAGTTAAGCCTATAATTATATAATATGTGTAATTCTATACAGATGCCTGAGTATACTGTAACATCTGAAATATATGAGGAATATGATTATAAAACAAAAATAACACCAAGCATCGAAGGGAGTAAGTACTATCTGAAAAATATATTTTACTGATGATTTAATTCCTATTACTTTAGTGTTAATATAATGAGTGCTTAAATTGACTGATAAATTTTTAATATAACTGCCAGCAACTCATTATTATTTTAAGGATATATGTGAGACCTTTATCTGTAACTCTTTAGTTATCAACTGCTTTTAATCACCTCAATGGACAGGCCATAATTTATTTATCTATAATTTTGTAGAAGTTTGAGAAAATGCAACTTTATTTAATCTCAATAGTTTTTATTTAAATTTTGTACACAGGTGTATATGTCATTTTGAAATTAACAAATTATGTGATTTAACATTCATAGTTTTACAAATAATAAAGTTAAAAAAATCACATTGTTAGTTTAATAAAACTACTGCATAGAATACTGGTCCAAAACGTAGTACGGTGAAGCTGTTAAGACCTTGCTTGGTCAGTTCGAAAAAAAAAACTGGTCCAAAACTGCAGGCACAGCTAGAAATTAGAAACATTAGTGAGAAACAGATTCGTTAAACAGTTTCTTTTGACAGCTTCTCATGCTAATCATTAGTCTACATAGCCTTATATGGGCAGTGTATCAAAATTTTAGGGGCTTTTTATCTGATGACGGCGATTATGCTTCTTTATTTTACGCTATATTATATCTTTATATTATAAAACCTAAATACTAAATTTACTAAACATATTCAAAAAGATGGTTCATCTCAATTATTATTAATTTCCTCTAGTTATTTTCATATTTTCGTTAAAATTTATTTACAGGCCCTCTTGTCAGTAAAATTTGAATGTTTTTTTTTTTTTATGTCATAACTGGCAAACGAATTTGTGGGTCACCTGATGTTAAGTGATCACCACCATCCATAGACACTAACAACACCGGGGGAATCGAAAGTGCGTTGCCAGCTTGTGTTTGGGAGAAAGGGAGTGAGGGGAAGAGGAAAAGGGAAGGGAGGTGGGCCTCTGGCGCTCTCACTGACCGAACGAAACGCAACAATGCAAGCACTGTTACTTAACGTCGGTTTTCTGCGAGAGGGTGGTACTACCCCGGGCGAGCCGACCCATTCGTGCTGAAACCAGTAATAATTTCAGAATGGCTCTACCACTCTTGAAAACTGTTGGTACTTAACATTGTACAATTTTTTTAATACATCTCTGGTACATCTAGCCCGTGAGCCACACGTCGTTAATACGGCTCACATACCAGTAGCTATACCCCTGATACTAAAGAATAACATTTTGCTAAGTGTTTTATTGTAACACCTGGCATGTTTTCTACTCTCGCATATCTCACTCTCGCAGCTTAGGAAGGTTATGTAAGACTTTTACTCAATCCTTAGAAACCTTTTCATTTTCGACCCGGTCGAGGAGTACTTCCCAGTATCTATATCAGATGAGCCAGAGGAAGGAAGGAACTTAACCCGAAAAATTAAAAGACTTTTTTGTGGTAGTCAGATTAACAAAATAAGTTGGAGAAAAAACGGTCGAACGAAAACGTTTATTATGAACGCTGCCTTAACGATAAGAGATATATGATTGAGGTCTAGAGAAAAGTTGTAAAGCTTGATAATGCCTACAAAAAAGTCAGCGACAGCATATGTCTAACTTTAAAGAATTTTTTATTATCAGGGCGGGACAACGTCCGCCGTGCTGGCTAGTGTTCTAATAAATACGGTACTTTTTTTACGTACGTCCGTACGTTACGTCCGTTATAGGTACGCTGCTAACTGTTTGTTATTTATGATGCACCTTATTATGCACTATAATAAGGTCTACATTCTATTGTATGGAAGTTAAACCCTTATGGTTTTGGACAGTCCCCTTAAGAAAGACGGGCGTAAAGTCCGATGCGCCTCTCCTCCGATTTCCAGATGTGCCCACATTAATAAACCATAACAATTATTATACAAGTTTATTTATTTTAGTTTATTATTCTAGCTTGTAATTTAGTTTATACAAACCATGCTAGTTTCATTTTCTATTCATGATGAAATATTTTTCAAGATATCATTTCGGAATTTCCGTTCTTATTGCCGTCCAATGACGCAACCAATAATTTTGATGAAGACGAAGACTTGGATATTGAAAGACCGACGAAACATGTTATCAGAATTGGTAAGTTGTTGAATTTTTTCAGTACTAGTAGGCTGAGCCGCGCAAACGTTGTCCTGCGTTGATAATTTAAAAAAAATCTAAAATTCAACCGCAGCGACACCCACCTTGTCCAATTGTGAATCTAAACCATTCTCGGATCAACTCAAACACGCACACAAAACTTCATCAAAATCGGTCCAGCCGTTTAGGAGGAGTTCAGTGATATACACACGTACAAAAGAAATTTATATATAAAGATAAATCATCCTTTTCACTGTTGAAAGATTGATTTAATGCCAATTGAAACAATGACGACTAAGTGATAGTGCATCTTGAAACCTTATGCCAATCGACATAGTTTTGAACCTCTACAATAAGCTGGGACTTTAATGAAGGAAAATATCTTCACGAGATGAGCGTATGGTGGAAGGCATTTTTCTAGACTCGCCTGGCTAGCTTTCACATGTAAGCTGAGAATCTGTTACAATTAACCAAGAAAACCCACGTAATTTCTGTAAAATAACAAATTCAAGCAAACGATATTACGAGCACCAGCGAGGCTTCAATGAAATTTAATAAAGTCAGTACAACATGAATTCATTGTTTTGTTGTGTGTGTCAATAATTGTGCTGATATAAGTAATCAGATCAGATAGGAATATATAACTTCACCAATATTTCCAAAAACTGGTGGTATATGTATCTGATTCCAACATGTTCGAGCCCCGTCAATTGTGGTCGAGCTGTTAGAAGTTCGCTCACATTTAGCGATTTTAATATTGTTCCTAATACTATATGTGGGCGATGAAAGAAAACACGTTGAGAAATCCTGAACGTCCTAAAAATATACTCTTATTATTACAATAAATTGGTGAAAGTATTTTTTTTTTATGTCTTAGGAGTCGAGCGGACAGGTGAGTCATCTGGTGTTAAGTAATCACCATCGTCCATAGACACTTGCAACACCAGGGGATTCGCAAGTGCGCTGCCAGCCTGTGTTGGAGGGGCAGGAAGGGGAAGAGAGGTGGGCCTCCAGTGTTCTCACTGACCGAACGAAACGCAGCAATGCAAGCATTGTTACTTGACGTCGGTTTTCTGTGAGAGGGTGGTACTACCGCGGGCGAGCCGACCCATTCATCCTGAAACCAGTAATAGCTTCAGCGTGGCTCTACCACCTACCATATAACAAAATAATTAATTGTGTTTCTATTCACCAATATGGCGGGCGGGCTTTCGAGAAAAGGCTTAAGTTCGGCAATGGAATATTTACAAGTTAGAACGAGAAAGAAGTTAGAGTTATTAATAACGAAGTATTTTTTTTTCAAACTTTGACAGGAATATATTAACGACAAGTAATGTTAAGTAATTGTTTTCAAAGGACCAGTGGCGATATTGGTCACCATACGGTTACGTTTTGGTTGATATATCGAAATGTATTTTCAGAGCATAGTCCTAAAACAAATATAACACTAGTTGGTCTTCAAGTCTGGAGAGGTGCCTTTCTTCTTGGAGATTTGCTCATTCATCTCGGTCTGAAGGGACATTTGAAAGGAAAAAATGTATTGGAGCTTGGTGCAGGCACCGGACTTACCAGTTTTGTTGCTGCTATGTATGCAAATAAAGTTGTGTGTACAGGTATATTTGTGTTTTTTGACATATATACATTTCTAAGAGATACAAAGAAAGGCTCTATGCGTACTAAATTGATATAGCAAAGGTGTATTTCGTTACTGGGGATGAAATATTATTTTTAAACATAATTGAATGTATTCAACGGTAAATATTGTACCTCACGACCATGCTAAAACTAAGCTAAGTCTCTCTATCGTCGCTTCGTCTCTTTCTTACACTCTTCCTTGTATTCCTTCTCCATCTCAATTCATCGTGCTGAGAACAGTGCGACCTCTAATTACGCATAATTTCACTTCGTGTCTTTCCTACATTCTACCTTGTCTTTCTCCTGCATCCCAACTCCTTTTGCTCAGAACAGTGCCACGGCTAATCACCCACTATTTCGCTTTGCCTCTTTCCTACACTCTACCTTGTCTTTCACTTTCATCTCAATTCGTCCTGCTCAGAACAAAGCCACACCTGATCATCCACTATTATTAGTATTCGCTAACTATTTATGTAATTTTTGTATTTATTTTCAGATATTGATTTAGGAGGAATATTAAACCTTATAAAGTTAAATATAAAGTATAATGTTAAATTAATAAAATCGCAATTCCAAGTCATGCCACTGGATTTTACAAGTACGCAATGGACGCAACAATTAACAGACGCGGTTAGAGAAACCGATGTTGTTATTGCTGCAGATGGTAAGTAATTATTCTCGTATACCAAAACTTAACGCCTATTATAGGCAACATATTCAAGTTAGACATTATTATCTTTCATATTGATATCAAATTTTATAAAAATATTTTAACCACTTTACAAATTTAAGTATAAATACATATTTTTTATACATTCAACAATAAGACTACCAAATAATAAATAAATGCCAATTTAATAAATATACCTATAATAATATTTTACCTTTGTTTTATATTAAACTCATTATTGTATTACACGCAAACCCGAACTTACGACTATATTCAGAGCGGCCAAAAAGATTGACTGAGACTTTACTACAATACGAGTAAAAGAATAATTGTTTATTTTCTATAATTAAAGAGATCGAAGTCGAGAGTGATCGCTCTGTGATAAGAGTCCTCGCCAAACTTTTTGACCGCTCTGAATATAAAAGAACATAAATTTAAGTATAAATACGTATTATTTTATACGATTATGTTATACGAGTCGTTACACTTCAAAAGAAGCAAAATCCAATTTTATCCGTTCCTAATATTTTACGTTATTTTCAAATTTTGTACATGTAAAATATGAAGATCATAAATATACTAAAAACCTCATGAACGGCAAAACTTCGTTCTCGTTGTATAAAAACTGATATTCTTAAAAAAATGAGTGCGTGTAACCGTCACACGCGATAGACATAACACTTTTTTAATATTTTTGATTTTGTCAATAACTAATTTATAAAAAAAAACTAGCATAAATATTTGAAAAAAAAATCATATTATAAATTAAATTGAATAATAATGAAAATCATACAATGGAATTAATTATGTATTTAATTAATAGAATTAATTACTTATATGGGTGCACGTGCTGCCATCTGGTTTCAATGTAAATAAGTAACAAATTAAATCAAAGCTTCATAATCTGTAGTGCCATCTATCAGCTTATTCGGAACTTAAACAACACAGGAATTATTATTAGCAACTCTTTGTTATAATGTAAATAAAATATAGAAAAGTACGAACAGATTACTATGATAAATAACGAATTAAATTAGCTATGATTTAATAAAAGGTTTGGTTATGATTAATTACATAGAGTAACAAACCCGCGCGTAGTTAATAGAGACTGCATAATCGGTTTTTACAATGGGAACAGCACGATCCGTTGTCGCGGGTGTAAGGAGGGGCCCGGGGTAACGCGGGGTGACCCCTAATGTTTCTATAGTGATGCGCATTACAAACTTTTACGGACACTGTATCGATATGTTAATTATGATAAAAAAAAGTTCGATAAAAATGTATTCAATTTATTTATTGTAACAATAGCATCTTAATCACTAAAATACAATAAAAATATATTTAATTAAATATTATAATACAATCCGCACGCGCTTTTTAAAAATGTATTAAAGAAATGTAAAATTTTGAGTGGGCGTGTACATTACAGAAACGCTTTTTCAAAAACATTTGTAACGGGTCCCCTGCTGTTAAGTGATCACCACCATCCATGGACACTAACAACCCCAGAGGAGTCGCAAGTGCGTTGTCATCTTTCGGAGGGAAAGGTTAGGGGAGGGAAAGGGAGAGGAGAGGGGAGGGGAGATGGGTCTCCGGCGCTCTCACTGACCGAGCGAAACGCAACAATGCAAGCACTGTTACTTCACGTCGGTTTTCTATGAGAGGGTGGTACTACCCCGGGCGAGCCGACCCATTCATGCTGAAATCAATAATAGTTTCAGCGTGGCTCTACCACCATCAAAATTATTATTATTAGATTAATTATTAGATTTTTTCATAATCAGGGCGGGACAACGTCTGCCAGGCCTGTTAGTTCTAAATAAAATAAATTATGCGTTCTGTGTTTTAGATTGACCAACATGTACAAGAATCATCGATGGACGTAGAAGATACAGCTAGTTTTGTACCAGATAAAACTATTGATACCCCTCGTAAAAAAAAAACTCAGGTCACGTATAGAATACTAGGAACGTATTTCACATCAACGTCTATTATACATAAAACGCTTACAATGCAAACAAAGGCGTCTGAAGCGCTAATTTTCTATTATAAAATTTAATTAAATATACTTTTATTATATTTTAGTCCTTACTAGTATTATAAATGCAAAAGACAAACAATTAAAATGGACATATAATAAATAATAATGCCTTACGTCAAGCTTTAAAGATGGAACTGCATTTGGAAATAAGTATCGCCTTTTCTTGCTCGAATCAAAACAAGTTTCCTCAAAATGTTCTGAACATATTGTAGTCCGAGGGCCAGGAAACCGACCATCTTTGCGAACTACATTAATCCATTTTTGTTTCATCTTCTGATCCTTAGGGAAGCTGTAACATTACGAAATTTGTAACTGAACATATCTCTAAAAATATATAAATAAATATTATACAATTTAAATGACAAATAAAAAATATCACAACAGTTATCAAAAGCATCGGTTAATAATAGAATTAATATTGCTTATAAAATAAAAAACAATTTATAGATACTCGATACAATCCGAATAGGCACAACACTACAGCGTCTTAGACATATGGCGCGCTGCCATGACAGTTTGGTTTAGTTTAATATTTTATTTCACAAAGAAACTTAATTCAAACAATACTTACACATGAAAAGAGATACACTAGATTTTAGGTTTTTCTTTCTGTAATGATTTTTACATTTTTTCACTTCACAATTAGACATATTTACTGCGTATAATAATATTTTAGCGGAGACGTTCATTGTCAGAGCTACGCGAACAGACTGATCGTGCTTACGGGAGTCGGGAAGGACATACATGAAAAATTCATCTATGAATGGTAAGGCAGGCACGACGCTTATGCGACTTCTATTGTAAGTGTAAGCGGTTTCATAATTCTATGATTAATTATATCTAACCGGATGATACAGAAACGTGCCGCCATATTGCCGTAACGGACTTCCGTTGCATTGTCGTCTAGTTACGTCGCGCCTAAAATTAAACATGTTATATGTACGGTTCAAATTAGATTTGACTTATTTTGTTATGTAACGAGATATATGTATAACATTGAGACACTTACGGAAGTGCTAATTTTTGATTCTAACAATAATATTTTAACTTTGTTCTATATTAAATTGTTGACTATTTAATAAACAGACGCGAATTTACGGCTATATTCAGAGCGACCAAAAATATGTACTAGGACAGTAAATAATAAACTTTTGCAGTTATCTACGACGACGATGTCACCGCAGCGTTCCTGTCGACAGTACAGAGAATATTAAATATAAAGCCACCGAAAACACTGTATCTTGTATTGGAAAAGAGATATGTTTTCACAATAGAACATTTGGACTCGGTGGCGCCTTGTTACGAAACATTCCTCACACTACTCGACAAATTGAAGACAGAAAACATTCATTCCACTTGGATAACTGAACAGTTGCCGCTCAATATACCAAAATATTTCACGTACGACAGAGTAAAAGACTTAGTTTTATGGAAAATCTCATCATCTTGTATATAGTTTATCAATAAAAGACAAATATAAATGACTATATAATGTATTTTATTTCAATTGAATAATGTTATCGCATACGATATGATGGTTAGTTTTGAATAAATAAACAAACAAAACACAACTTCATAATTTAAACATAATACAAAATTATTTTCAAATAGCATTTTTCACTGTCCAAAAAATCCCTCGATTTTTCTATCTTTCTACGTAAATAACTTCTCGATTATCGATGTTAGTTTTACTGTAACTATTTCTCCGTTGGCCAGAATTCATTATACTTCGTGAGGAAAGTTTTTCTCAATTCTGAATTTCTCGCTTGTTGATCTTTCTCTTTGCTTAGAGTTTCGACACTCTGACCGACGCAGAGGTCACCGGTAAAATGGATTATAAGGACATGAGTGTTGAAAGTCACATTTTTATCAGAATTTTGCTTTCCGTAATGAGTTCTCGAGTCGAAGTCCATTTGAAATGGTAAAGATAGATCGCCTGTGATAAAATGTGCGATTATTATATCGGTGGAAAGGTTAGCTCGCTAACAAGCCATTGGAATCTTTACACGTTAGTAAATTAGCCTTTCCACCATCGATATACATAAGTCCATACACAATAACACTATCGGCTGACGGTGAAGGAAAACATTGAGATATGTTCTTGTAGTACTACTGTATGTGGGAAAAATATACAATTGTGAATTTCTCGGAGCTTGAAATCGCCAATAAGTCGTAGGCTGGCGTGGTGATTACGCCCATACCTTCCTTCGGGAAGAGGCTTATGGCCCTGCAGCCCATTGAGGCTCACTTCTTACAGGTTGATGATGATGATTATCTTACTATATTTATATAGATTATCCGATTATCGAATCATGAAAAACGGTCAAGCAGTTTCTGAGAAAATTACGCACTTATAGACATACTTCAGCAAGGCGCAACAGATGTTCTAGAAGTAGTACCTCAGGACAGAGAGGAAATTTATAATTATACTAGCCGGCCGGGGAAACGTGGTACTCCCGCCTTGATTATAAAAAAATCCTTGAGAAATGATATACCAAAACCTTCCTCATGAATCCCTTTATCCACTGGTGAAACCCGCATGAAAATCCGTTCAGTAGTTTTTGAGTTTATCGTGAACAGACAGACAGACGCGGTAGGGGACTTTGTTTTATACTATGTAATGAAGGTCTAATACTATTTAAGTATCCCTACATTTAAATCTAAAACACAAGTCCACGACAATTTCAATTACAACTTTGTATTTTGTTACCCAACTGTTAAATTATCATTTTCATCGCAATAATTCAAGTTCAGGCGGAAATCTAAGCACAACGCCAAGACTAGATGAACAGAGGTATGTGTTAATCATATTTGTATTGACAAAAACTTATTCAGTTGTGCAATACTTTATATATTCCTCTGTTCTTAAGGTTCTGTTAAAAGCTATTGTGAAACAAATAAACATATGTCGACTTGAAAAATTATACCATTCTTCTGAGAAGTCTATTTTTATAAAAAAAAAATTATATATCATCATAGGTGACAAACGAAAGGTGGGTCACCTGATGTTAAGTGATCACCATCGTCCATGGACACTAACAACACCAGAGAGGTCGCCAGTGCATTGCCACCCTTTGGGGGAAGGGTTAGAGAAGGGAGAGAAAGGGGAGATGGGCCTCCGGCGCTCTCACTGACCGAACGCAACGCAACAATGCAAGCACTGTTAATTCACGTCGGTTTTCTACGAGAGGGTGGTAGTACCCCGGACGAGCCGACCCATTTATGCTAAAACCAGTAATAACTTCAGAGTGACTCTGCCATCATAAATACAGTCGAAGTCGCGTAAACTTTTGGTTATTACGTTTAATGTAAGATTAAATACGTTACTTATATCATATTCATCTGCTCCCTGTACTGTAGAATCACCAGTACACTCCGGCCCACATCGACCGTCCTTTAGAATCCCTCGCATTGTCGTTAATTTACTGATGGCTTTTTCACTGCTTTTAGTGTTCTGTTCAATCTTATGTTTATCTATATTACGCAGGAATTTCTTCATCTGTAAAATGCCTTTAAATAATTAAGACCAATATTAAAAATATATATTCAAACTGTAGCAGTCGTTGTACTCATAGGTCCTTATTATATCATAGCAGAGCATATGACTCCAAAGACGGATCAATAAACTTGAATTTTTGGATCTTTTACCTATATAGATAAAGTTGGCTTAACGCGAATTCCACACAAGAATTGGTCTACTTTAATGTTTTTTTATTTAACATAAGTAACCAGGGTACTACCGCTTTCGTGTAAAAGTTAGAAATATTTGTTGAATATAGTTATGTGTGACAAGCTCGTTGCTTTCTCTTTCATTGTTTGTTGGGGTACTATTACTCTATGGGTCAAACCCCTAAATACAGTTAGAGCATTTAATTACCGTTTTGGAGATTTTCTTTGGTGGATCTTGATAAGACATTTTGGGCTCGCCGGGGTTACTGCCGACAACGTGTAGTGTATTTTTTGGTATATCAAAATCTGAATATACTGCAGACTGTCCTTCTATCGGGTCTTTGGGGCGCGAACCAGTAGACGATTTACTATTTGTCGGCACATACGATGACTTTCCGGCAGTTTTTGGTTGTAGATTCTGTGTCATCGATTTTTTAACATGCTTCTTTTTCCGTGCTGCGGAATCATCTTCATTTGATACACTTTCTTCAGACGTTGAAGGAAATACTTCGTTACGACTTATAACTTCTAAATTACACTCTTCAAGATTAGACGGATTATCTTGATCAATTAGTTGACAGAGATGGTCTGTCGAGTGTATACTGATAAATGATTTTTGTCCATGACACGAGGCCCCGTCTTCACTAGAGTCTGAAGGCTTCTTTGAAATTGTAACTGGAAATAAAAGCAAGTCACATAAAATGAAGTGTATAGATTACCAATTTGTATACGAGTAACTGAACTTTGAAAGTTCATTTGTATTTCTTAAAAGTATAAATGTTCTACAATTTTAAAAGACTGAAGGTACATACCGGCGTAAGTGTAGTTTTCAGACGTTTCACAATTTCCTATTTCCCCTATAAACATAAGTAACTATCAAAAATAGATTCATTTTATACCGATGTGCCATATAAATACGCGACATACCTTCGTTTTCATTTCTGGTATTCTCCTGTGCATTTGATTTACCTTTATCATGCGTTACGTGTGTGCTCTTCGTTTGTGACATATTTTATACAGCGAATTTCAGTTAACAATCTTCGTCAAATGGATTTCCATTTTTCTCTTTATCGTTCACTTTTGACAATTCTATTTTTAATATCATTGTTTTTTAACTCATTGCATTTAAACCTTCATACGACATACGTAAGCGACTATAGTGCGCTATTATGAGTTTTATAATTTGTTTAAATGTGTAATTTATCCTTACATAATTTATGTAAATAATAATTATGTAGACACATTCATGTTCGTACCTAAATAAACTTATTTTGTTGCTGTTCGATTGGTTTCATAGATATAAAATTCCAAGAAGACCATATGAATATTACTGTTTTCTGGTTTGAAGAATGTATATAGTGACATAAAATTACACACAAGGCGTTCCAAATCATATCTTAAGAGTAATTGACTTATTTTTACTTGCCTAAGTACTGTGGTCTTACTAAATATATAAATACATAATCATGGGTTTGATTTAACATCAGATAGGCTACACATCCGTTTACTGAGGCATAACATAAAAAAGCACAAATAATCGTACAGCAACAATTCTGAAATTTAAGTACACTAATCCGTAGGCTCTCTAATCCGGCATTTTGAAAACCGGGTGTCGGATTATTGGATTGTATAGATTTTTTAAAGGTTATACTGATATCGTTGCTCAAGCACGGAATGAAAGTATGGGAGGGGAGAGGGAGGAAGCGTAAACGCATGGTAACAGATTACTCGACGTATCGGACCACTGATGTGTCGAATTAGTGTATACTGTATTTCATAAAAAAAATAATTAAAGTTCCCATCAAAATAATTGGGCTCCAACTCTGTTCGACACCTAATCGTAATAATAAACCTTAGTAATCTTGAGTTTATTACTCAGACCTACGAAGAAAACAATGACACACCAGAACAAATAGCGAATAAGCGGTGATAACCAAAGAGTAGCGTATTCTCTCTCAACTAGGAATAAAATACATTCTTCGAGAATCTTTTTTACCGCTTTGAATATAGCCGTATGTTTGGGCTTGCTCATAATATCGTCAAATGATAAATATAAAATAGAGTTTGAATATTATTATAGGAATTTTAATTGGCTTTGGTCCTTAGTTGTCCTGATGTTATGCACATAATCAAGCCTTTTTTTGGCACTTATTTTTTGGAAGCAAGCTAATTTTCGAAAACCGTAAATCCATATTTTTATTTTTTGTGAATTCTACTACAGAGAAAAACCGCTCTGTGCGACGCAGTAACTGTCCAAGAAAGATAAATACGAGTTTGAATAACATTGACCTATTATTATTTTTTTGTAAAGGTTACTAAGATTGATAATTTTTTCAAACTCTAATTTTTTTAAGATTCATGGCAGTATTTCCAAATTGCCTTTAAGGGCACTGCTTGCCCCTACAAAAAAATCCATGCATGTAATATGTATTATATTATATTTATACCAAAATTTTTGTTCTGCACGGTTATATACAGAATGGTTAAAACGTTAAGCGCGGACTGAACGTTCGAATCCCAAACATTAAGGTTGAACTTTCGATGAAAGGAAACATAAAACCACATTATGGTGGTTCTACAGTGCCCGACGAGCTAGTTACAACCCTTAACTTGAAAATCTGTCGCCATTAGTTGTGTTTCGTCAGCTGTAAATGAAAGATAGTTCTTTCCAGGCTTAGTGAGTTACCATATTAGGCCTTGTAGTCATTTAACGTCACATAAACCGTGGTTAAAAGCTTAAAGCCTAAAATATAATCGTGCAGGATAAAAAGGTAAAAAATAACTCTATGATACCACGTATTCCCGTTCATTTATTACAAATTTTCTTCATCGTTTGACAACCTTTTTACAGGGGAATAATTTTAAGGCCAATTAGGCGGCGAAAAACACCTTTAGAGTTCCTGGATTTCTTTAGCAGATATATCAATAACCGCCATTGAAATAGCAAAAGTGCGTGGATAATAAAACCCCTCACTTTAAAAGAAAATTGGTTGTCTATAAAGTCGGTTTACGGACGATAATTTTACGTGATAACGACTCGAACGCATCGGCAGATAGAGTGGAAGAGAAATAGATACTATAGGGGAAGTCCGGGCATAATGGACAGGCCAGGCAAAGTGAATATGCTTTATTTCTCGTCAAGAACATGTCGGAACACGCGAGCCTCGCGCTATTACACTCCCCCGCCCTTCCGCATTCACGGGTAAACAGAGCTAGCGGAAGGTCGCGTCGCGTTCGGGAGAAAAATCCAAAAAACCAAATAGTGAAGTTTTCTTATTACTTTTCAAGGTACGTAATACTTTATTAACTCATAAAACAGTTAACCATATTGTTTAGTACGATTATGTTCTCTAAGTACATATTTTCAAGTATAAATTCTGAGAGTTTTGTTACTTTGTCGTCACTTCATTTGGTTTTAGGTTAGGTTCAATGAAATCAATAGGTGTAAGGCAAAGTGATCACGGGCAAAGTGGATACGGTATTTGCTTTGCCCTTGATGACTTTACTGGGCATTCATACTTTTTTATTTGTTTTAGATGGTATATAAATACAAAAGGAAGACAAAACAAGTCCAATGGAGTGAGGACAGTATGCTGCTTGCAACAGCAGATTGCAATTCTGGCATTCCTGTGAAAACAGCAAAAAAGTATGGTCTATCTTACGCCACTCTTTATAAGCATTGGAAAAAAGGTAGTTCGATTGCCCAGCTAGGTCATTTTCGTAAAGTTTTCAACAATGAACAAGAGGGAAACCTTCGAACGTATTTGTATTATATGGATAGTGTTTTTTATGGGTTCAGGATTTATGAGAAGAAATTCACAAATTACACTAGGAATTCCAGAAGCAACATCAATTGGCAGAGTTAAAAGCTTCAATCGTCCTCAAGTAGAAAGGTTCTATAAACTGTTAAGTGAACAAATTGAGAAGTGTCAAATTGATGGTACCAGAATCTATCATGTAGATGAAACTGGCATTCAGACCTCGACAAACAAACCACCCAAGGTTATTTCAGTTAAAGGTAAGAATCAAGTTGGAGTCATTTCCAGCACTGAACGTGGACAAACTACGACAGTGGTGTGTTGCTGCAGAGACTCAAGGAAGTTGTTCAGCTTCGGGATGGATAAATGGAGCAATATTTTTATTTATTAGGTTTATTTCTTTGTAATATCTGCACAGATTTGTTTAAAACTAAGCTAAGTATTTGCGTTCACTTTGCCCTATCGTCCTATCCACTTTACCCGCCCTATGGGGCAAAGTGGATACCGGCATATGTTGCACTATTATTGACAATTAAAATTAAAGAACTGCTATTTAGCAATTTTTGTTGATTATATTAAAAACTTTAATAAATGCTGATTCTCATTTAATATTTGTTTTATTTATATGCCTATTGGTTATCTTCCTATAGCCCATCAAACGTTAAGGTGTCCACTTTGCCCAGACTTCCCCTACAGGCCGATCGCGCCTGTCTATCGCTAGTTCCGCGATCTCGCTTACACGCTCGGCTCAGGCGGAACGTGACAATGAGTCATGCTATTTCGTGCGTGTAGCCGGCGTTCATCGATTTATAAGACGTTATCACGTCAAAAAATCTATATGAAACGGCAGTGTCATTGACAATGACCTAATAAAAAATAACTCCGGTATTAAAGACCATGTTCTGGCGGAGGACAAAACAAACACAATTAAAAACAAAAATTACATCCATTACCAGAACGATAATTCGTGGATCGTGCAAATGTTTGTGCTTTAATACTTATACTCTTTGGATTGTCCTGTGTGGGATTCGAACCCACAATACTCAGCGAGTCGGTAGATGCGAGACGGTCGCTTAAACCACTGCGCGATCCGTGCAGATAGTTATAAAATCGTAAAAAGGCAAAATATCGTTTTATAACGTATTTTTTGAGAACTTTCTGAGTAATATGAGTATACTCTATTATTATTAAAATTGAAATTAATATAGTGAATGCAAACAAAGTTATGGGTTATATATGGGTAAGTTAGTAAACAATAAATCTGTAGTACAGTTTTACTATATAATACAAATATATAACTAAATACGTCGGATAATGAAAAAAGAAACAACATATAAAAATAATAATTAAATTTATCTCATTATAAGTACTGTTTAGTGAACATAATACAAAATATTGGAACATTACAAAAACAACAGATTCAGTGTGTTACCCCTGAACATTGAAATACAATAAAATGCTGTCAAAAACATAAATTTATCAGTACTATTTATAAATAATTAGTAAATACATTTGTAACCTAGAGTATAAAGTCTCTCGGCGTTAACCACTTGTTTTTTTTTTCTTATCAATATTTTTCATACCATTTTGTATCCTTAAAATGCCTCAGAATTGCAGTTCTCTAAATATTGACTCAAAATATTGAATCAATAATACATTTAATAATCCCCCACTCGGGTTACGCCATATTTCTTTGATGTCGTCCATAATTGTACTATGTTAAAAATTGTAGTGATAGACCACAACTTTATACTATTTACTAAAGGACCACATCAAAATAACTAGTTGAGACGAGGTTAAGGCATCGAATAACCCTGCAGTCTTTATAAAAATTTGATTTAAAAAAAATGCCATATTCTATATTATTTGTGATAGCCTGAAAATTGCTTATAAAAAGGTTACATGAGTTAATAACTACGCGCAGTATTCAAATTAAAACATCAGAATGTTAAAATATAAAACAAAATATAATTTATCTTCGTACATATTGTTATCTGTTTAAATACTACTTTTAATTGGGATTTTACATGGGAATTTAACAATAACAAAATTTTGCTAACGCATAACACTTGAATACCCCAATTTGGTCAAAAATAAAACCTTTTTTCCATAGTGCAATTTTTACTGATTTGTATCGTAATCCCTTTTTATGCTAATTCTTCTGTAATTTGTTTAATTCCTATAATAAATATTCAGTTATGTCATTATGAAGGTGGGTGTTTAAATTATTACAATAGAGCAGGGTTTCTCAAAGTTAAATACACAAAACCCATAAAAGTTCGCGAAATTATTGAAAGGGGTTCGTAAGTTAATAACCGTGAGTTCGCCAGTTAATCATTGAGGATTTGCAAGTTGACTGTAGGGGGTTCACAAGTTAATTATAGGGGGTTCTCTAGTTAATTGTCGAGAGTTCGCCAATTAATCACCAAAGGTTTGCAAGTTGTTTGTAGGGGCTTCACGAGGTAATTGTAAGGGGTTCGTGAGTTAATTATCGAGGGTTCGCCAGATGATTGTAAGGGGTCCGATATCGGGAGTTAGGTAACTTGTCTGTGCAACGTGCTTGATGGTGCAATATCTTATTAATGGATGTCGTAGTTAAAACTGAAACTATACTTCATCTTTATTAGTTCATTGGCGATTTCAAAACATACTATCGGTAATTTATGGTAACAATCGAAAGCAATAAAAGCTAGTGTGATTATTAGCAACATAAATTATCTGCGGATCACGATTTTATGGTACTGATTTTAAAAAGATGTCTTTTATACATTATTATGCAGCAATGCAAGAAAAATATCTGCAGGTCTAAGGCAAAACCCTGACTGAGTTTTTGTTCAGAACTAATTAAGGTGAGAGTAGGTTTTGCACACCTGGTCATAATAATAACGAACCTAGAAATAAAATTCATGCTAAATTCGAATTAAAATTTAGCCAAATTACCATTAAAATATTTTTAATTTGCGATAATAAAAAAGCTCGCCTATTACATGAATTCATTAACCAACAACATAATATTGCTTTCTCTATCTTTTATTTCAACAAAATCGTATATCTCATTATAAGTGACATTTTTTGAAAAGGGGTTCATTGTCGTTTGTATTTAATAACGGTACAAGAAGTTATAAATTTGAGAAACCCTGCGTAGACCGACTTTTACATATTAATTAATTGCAGCATCTATCATAGATAGCGATATATGTGAAGAGATCTAAGTTAGTGAAGAAAGATTTTTTAAATATTGAAATGTTAAATATGCTCGGAAGTTGTGTATATTATAATATATTTATTTATTCGAAGAGGTTGTGTTTTTATATAATAAAAATATATATTCCACTCTCCCTTCTTACTGTGTATACTAGGAATAATGTATGATTATATTATGTATAATAAAATTTATTACTAAATGTATTGAGAAATCACAGTGAAACATTATCGTGGCAGTAAACGTTCATGATGCAACGAACAAAATGCATCGAGATCTAAGATCAGGACAAAGGCTAAGTAAAAAACACCATAATTTAGTAACTTAATAATTGTCATCCATTACATGGACAATTTACTTACATCTAAAATGCAACGGTCAGAACAACAGAATCAATACCTAATCAAAAGACGAAATTAAAGAATTCATAACGCTGATATGGTGCTGATGTAGTCGTTCAATCAACAAGACAAATGAGAACAATTGCTACAACAGAAATGTATAGTTGAACACTCTGGTTAATAAATACATTAGGAGCCTCGATGGAAATGTGTCCATACTAATATATACTGGATATTCGCTATACAGAGCTTTTCCTCTCCGATATAGAGGATCGTTTACGACTCTGTATACCGCTGGATGACATTTTCCTTTTAGATTCTGCATGGCTCGGACCGGGACTTGATGATTTGTTGAAATTTGAACTCGTGCTGGCCATTCTGTTTGCGTTTTGAAGGTTCGATGTTTTTCTTCGTACTGACGGTGAAGCCTCTACGCTGTTTAACTTGGCTGTGGTCGTTTGTGCCTTCGGTTCTATGACGACGGGCTGTTGATATTTCCCAACGATATTCCAATGTTCACGTTGGGCTTTTAGCGACTCGCGCATTTTCTCTTTGGCCTCGGCGTTATCCGCCAGCATTTGGTTGAGCATTTGTAAAGTCTGATAAAGGGCGACCGGACTTATAAGTCCGAAATCGTGTAACGAACACATGTGTAATATAAAATTTCTATATAGATTCTTCTCTAGCAGTTCCTTGCCTCGCATCTGGAGGAACATCTGGCAGGCGAGAGGTATCTGGCAGTCGCCTACGTAGTTGTATTTCATGACGTGGAGATTCCACATTTTCATGAGTTCCTTTTCGCCCTCGTTTACGTCCGTGAATTCGTCGATCATCATCATTGTTTTCTGTTGGAGCCATAGGGGATCGGTTTCGCTTTCCGAATCAATGTCCAATTCATTGGGGTAAACGGGGAGGCATGTTATGGTGTGGTGGTAAAGTCTAAAAACAACAAGGATTTACTTAGGTTTAAACAATATTTAGATTTAATCATGTTAATGAATACATAGGACAGTGTATCTTTTAAATGTTTTTTAAAATGAAATTATCAATTATAACCATTTATAGAGCCTTTAATTTCTCTAATAATCATATCAGTCTGTAAGAGACCCACTGCTGGTCCATAGGCTTCTTCCCGAAGTCTAAAAGGTATGGATCACGTCAATATTACTGAACGTATCGGCATAAGACTATGATAAATCAATTTGGAAAATTTTCGTACGAGATTTTAGGCTACTTATTTTTTGGATTCAATTGTCCCTTTTTTTAATATCCAACATACCCGACAGGAATTAGCCATTTTACATGCATTCGCGGTTGACTAGTGGTCG
Organism: Antheraea pernyi; assembly: GCA_015888305.1. Classification (NCBI taxonomy): domain Eukaryota; kingdom Metazoa; phylum Arthropoda; class Insecta; order Lepidoptera; family Saturniidae; genus Antheraea; species Antheraea pernyi. The sequence continues at coordinate 359,635 of MU158835.1, read as the reverse complement.
AAATTCGATTAGAGCTCATTAATTCTCTAATATAATTAAAAAACAAATTTTGTCCAAAACCTCGTTAACATCCACTAAAAAATGAAAATAATTAAAAAATGGTTGAGAAACACAGGAGAAAGATATAACTAATTGTTTCCTTCCAGTTATTTATATAAGTATAGACTAGCGGGCACGGCAGACGTTGTCCCGCCCTGATTATAAAAAAAATCCTTGACAAATTATATACCGATACCTTCCTTATGAATTACTTTATCCACTGGTGAAAAGCGCAAAAAAATCCGTTGAGTAGTTTTTGGGTTTATCACGAACAGACAGACAGACGCGGTAGGGGACTTTGTTTTATACTATGTAATAATGATAAGCGAGAGAGTATATATGGTAGAAGGCGTATAGTAAGTCACCTGTTATGTCCCGTGAGGTAGGGTCGCTGTGCGTCGAGTATCTCCGCGTCGTCCAGCTCGAGGAACTCCGCGAGGCTGTGCGGGGGGATGCGGCGCCTCGCACGTGCACGGCACACCACCACGTGCGTGAGCGACGTGCGGCGCGCCGGGCCCGACCGCGGGACCGACCCCCCGGACGGACCC